>JAAEAF010010854.1:0-25135 GCA_011037195.1 Triatoma infestans | reverse complement strand
CATGGGTACCTTCAAAATCCCCATATGAAATTAATCCGTAATTGCAAATACAAAAAGGACTCCATTATTTACGCGTAATTACATATTACTGACAATTTGAAGATGATTTAAAAAAGTACCCATAATTGAAGTATTTTATACGATTTTTTAGAACGGATTTTAATGTCACTAATTCTGATATCTGTACTGTGTCTATAATCAATCTAAGTCTCCTGTAAAATATTACATTAATTCTAATAAATAATATCTAATATATATATTTTTGTTGTGTTACAGTGCCAATTATTCCTGAATTCCTGTACGACATTGACCACCCGAATGAACATCTATCCAACTCCCTGGACGAGAACGTGCCGCCTGCCACCACCCCTGCCACAACCATCTCTCCAACCACAACCCAATCAGCAGACTTCGATTTTAACACCACCTTCAATTATTCTTTTCCAGGTAACTAATCTAATCTCACCTTAATGTGGGTTCTTAAATATTTTGGGTTAGTGCAGAAATAATTTTTCCATTTGCCAATTTTGAATGTTGGTCATTTGGTTTTGTTAATAAAGCTTTTATTTTAATCCTTTAAAATATTGCACCATGTTAAAGAGCGTTATTTGCATGAAGTCGGAGAAGGGTATTACTATAATGATTTGCCGGTGGAAAGGGGACAAAGCCCTACGTTGCCCAAAGCCGCTTCTGCGCCCATAAAACTACCTCAAAAAGGAAATCTTTCGACCAAAGGTGCTGAATCTAGTCTTCTTCGTAATCCATGGAATCTTCTTAAGTAAAAAACTCTACCATAGGACTCTCTACAACGGCATGAATCCCATTACATAGATATGTCTCTTTAGAGAACCTTAATCCAAAAATGTATCCATCCTCTTACTTGGACTGTGTAAGATACCGCAACATCTCTCTACCAGCCCTTTCGGAACCTTAATCAGCATCTTTATTCAAAAAAAAAAAAAAATGTACTGATTAAATACACCAAAAACTCATTCGAAAAATGGTGCATATTATGTGCTCATCTTTTCTTTACAAAATTATACAGTGTAATGCAACAGAAAATGAATAATGAAGGCGTTCTGCGTTTTGATTAGATTAAGCAAAAGTACCAAAACACTTTCCACAACTGAAGATGCATACTAAAAACAGAAGAATGATGGCACGTTTGATAGGCTACAAATGGAAACATCCAATTACAAATTCTTAAACCATGGTGCAAACAACAGGCAGAGAGATCTTATCGTCCATATCAAACGGTAAAATGCACCAAAAATTCTGCCCTTGCGAGATCAAATTTCCTTCCTGCAAGACCATATATTTCATTAAAACTCTCCGGAAATTGAAGAAACTATACAATTTTTTGATTCAGGCAACATAACTCACCAACCTCAACTGACAGTCACTTTTTCTGCTTTTTATAAGGGAAACTCTTGATAACTAAGTAAGCACTAAAATTGCCTTTATGAGATTCATCACATCCAGAACTTCAGAATACTATGCTAACTGAAATAAATAAAGTGGTTCCTTGTGATAGAAATTGTTTTGAATCTAATGATTATTTTTCTATGTTAAGATATTCAGGTTTAAATTTGAGTGTTAAAAAGGGGCAGTTGTTATAAAAAGTCAACATTTCAAATATCTGATTTCAAATGAGCCTTTGATCATATATTAAAAAACTTAAATGCAATAATTTGCAACGCCTTCTAAAATAAAACTTTTCATTGATTTTTATTTTTCTAATTTGTAATTTTATTTATTTTACATATAAATTCGATATCAATCGAAATGTAATGTATTGTTTTTTTATTTCTATTTTTTTTGTTTTGCTATTTGAAAAAACTTTTTTTTTTGCTGATGACGTCTGTTAAGTCGTTAGAACGGTTTATATAACACAATCACGCCCAACTTGAAGTCTACTCGTGATTCTATATTGAATAAATGTCCAAATCAACACAACTGTCAACCCCAAACGCTTCTCAGCTTTTATTTTAATTTTTTTTTTTTCACATTAACAATTAGGCTAAGAGAAAAAATAAAATATATTATATATATATCAACAAATCTACGCCTTTTTATTTACATCAATATTATCAGCAGAAATAATTATTTAATATTTTTTTTTTGACAAAATGAATTAAGTAATCAAGTTTGATTGTAAACTTTTTAATTAATTTCACTATTATAAAAAAATTCAATGTAGGTAATGATAATCTTTCAATACATTGAAGGCCCTTATGTGGAGCCCATCATAAGGC
The DNA here is from genome assembly GCA_011037195.1 of Triatoma infestans. NCBI lineage: Eukaryota > Metazoa > Arthropoda > Insecta > Hemiptera > Reduviidae > Triatoma > Triatoma infestans. The sequence goes on along the minus strand of JAAEAF010010854.1, from coordinate 22,880 downwards.
TTATGTTGGACTCACCACAATGACCACTAATATTGGCCAGTATATGGTTGTATCTTAACCGGTGCTTGAAATGGGGGCGCAGGATATTTCGCACAAAATAACTAAGATAACATTTCTGGTTACATAAGATGGATTGGTGAAAAATAAGTTTTTCCTGTTTTATAAAAAAATTTTTTATTCATTGAACAGATCGTTTCAATCCATCTAATAAGATCATCATCAGCTGGTATTTATAGATAGATAGATACATAGATAATAGCTTTATTTCACAACAAAATAGTCTACAAAACATTTCAAAAATTAACATAATCTTTTTCTTTCTTCTTTTTTCCTAATAATAAAAAAATTTTGAACTTAAAAAAGTTAATTCTTGGCATGGTAATACCGTCTGCCAGGAGTTCATTTTACTCTTATTTTATCATTTGCTCGTTAGAGTTCGTTACCTGCAATTTTTTTTTTTTTTAGTTTAGTTTTTATTTTTTACCTATACCTATAATTGGTTTTAACTGTACCTATAATTTTTTTATATTTATTTATTTGTTTGGAGGGATGGCTCATGCTTAATTATTTTATTAAAAAAGCCCTATACTGCCACGCTTCACTATAGTAATTATAAAGTAGTTTCCAGTTCTTTCCATTGAGATACTCTATTACTTAAAGTCCTAGTTCGGAAGTACTTGACCCTATAGGGGGCCAATATAGGGCATACTGCCAAGAAGTGAACTCCATCCTCCTCCTCATTTAGGTTACATAATAAACACAACTGTATTCTATTATGTATGTAATTTTATGATTAAGATTTAACAGTTCACCTCTACTCTTCATGATTGCACTAATGCAATTTTTGTCCATACTGTCGGTAACATACTTCACCTCTTTGGACAGTACACTGTACAGCCCGTGAGGTGGTATTTATATTTCGCTTCCTGTTGTTCGAAAAATGGAATTTTATTCAAATCCATTCTCCAATTATAAAAAGATTTTTGAATTATTTAACTTAGTAGAATATGTAGACCAATGTAGGAAGAAGTTTTTATATTAAAGAAATGAAGAGGTTTTATTTATAAAACCATCTTTAGAAAACAAATAATTCACAAACAAAACACATCTTTAATATTAAAAATAATGCTAAAACTGAAAATAGTCACTATAAACTACAAAGCTAACCGTTATCATATCCAGTTTGGTGTAATAATTAAAAGATAATGAAACTGACAATAACTGGAGAAAACTAAGTTCAATACAGCTAGCATTACAAACATTTTGTTTCTTTGTACTTAGGTCTGTGTTTATTAAAATATAGAACATTAATTTAGCTATAGAAATGTCCATTAATTCAAAAGTGATTTGCTGTTAAATATATCAACAATTAGGACTAGACTCAGCTAGTACTGATGTGAATATAACTCGGTGTGAACTCAGTATATTTTAAAATTATTTTTTTTTATTCACACGATTAATTTTAATTGAACAAAGATCTAATAATAATAATATTATTTGATCTATTATTTCAAATAAATTAATAGTAATAAACTAATCCTTTTTTGTATTAAATTTCCAAATTTATGTTAACTATCTCGCTTTACCTGTTTCTAAATTATCAACGATTATGGAAGGAGTACAATAATGGATAAGTATTGTCTTTCTTTTTTTTATAGTGTTGTTTACTCACCCAATATGTTTTTCATACTTTTCCAATTATCCACAGATTTTATTTTATGTCATTTATGATCTAGGGAGGAATTTTTTTAACAGTTCGCAAGGAATAAGAGTGGTGTTGATCAACGCAAATCTGAATGATGAGCTATACATATTGGATATTCTTCAAGAGCATGTTTGAATATTTGCCCCCTACTTACATCGGACCGAACTTTTTACTGATGCAGGATAATGCTCGACCCCATAGTGCTCTGGCAGTTCAAAGATACCTTAGGGAGATCGGAATAAATACCATGGCATGGACCTTGAGCATGACTTTCTTTGAAGGCGCCTTAGAGGCTACACAAAACAAGCCAATAGCCTCGATGAAGTGAGCTAACGTCTTGTAGAAATATGGAATGAATTGGATCAAGATTGGACTCCAATTATGCTAACACATTCTGCACCAAACTTGATCATCCCTAATTCACGTATCCGTGTGAAAGAAAGTTCAATGGACAAAAGAACCGAAAATTACCTAGGTTACCACTACTCTTAAACAATGATTTAAGCATTGGAAAGAACATTGTTGGAATACCCATTCTTAGTCAGAATTCTTTTCAGCAACAGGCTAAGTAACATGGGCTAGGGAAAAAAGAAAAAGTTAAAATATGTAAGTGGAATGCAATATTGTGATAGATTGTATAACTTGTTAAATTGGTGAGTTAATCAATGAATATGCCTTTTCTGGAAATTCAGAAAATACTTCCCCAATCTGTGACATAAACTTCTTTCAATTTATAAATTCAGCCACATTCATGTAAATCTTACTTTCTCCAGCTGAAATGAAAGAATGAATAAAGCTCTTTCAACAAATACTTGTGGCAACAGCAGGCGTGAACGATTTATCACCTGCTGGTGACTGTCCAAGTATATTATTTATTTATGTTTTCCAACGCTGAGAAAATCGCGCAGCCAATGTTGTGGCAGTGTAGTTACTTATAAAGCTTTTTACCAGCTCTTTTTTTACTTTTTAACTCTTCTAATCCTTGTCGTAAGAATGCTGTTCTCACTCCGTGCCGAAGCAGTTTTTGTTATGCCATTAATCCTGGCGATATTGGCAGCGCTTCGAATTTAGATGATATTTAAATACTCAAGCCTCTTTAGTTCATTATGCACAATGATGTCTGTGGCTGCTCATGTATTTATGTTTCTAAGGTTCTATCCTCGTTTTCCATCACTTCTCTTAAGTACATCATAATTATAGTCATCAGTTTTTATCCTGTTTAGTCGACAATGATGAAAAATATTTAACTTATTATTATTCATCTCTGTTTTTCCAGAATGCAGAAAATTAACAGAAATTGTGGTTAGATTGGTAGCTCTGGAAAAATAGAGATTTTTTCCATGATAGCTGCGTTCGTCAATCTTCAAGATGTTATTTAGGTATGATGGATGACACAGACTTGTACCGAGCAAAATCGGTTTACACACTCTTTGAGCCCTGTGCAAGTTTATGAACATCACATTGTTTAACAAGTAATCCTAATGATTGGTGAACCTCTCAGAAAAAAAAACCCTCAATCTCCACAGAATGAAGAAACAGGATATCCCGGAAAAAATCTCGTAATAATATTTACAAGAAATCCCGGTATTGTTGTCTATATTTTCTTGGACCTTTTCTATTCATGGCTTTTCTTTTCAATAAGGTTCCCCATATTTTGCTCCAATGTTAACCTTTTCCTTCCTCTAAGATATTTCTCTAACCTATTTCGTAAGCTTATCAAGGTTAATCTATGTTCTGCCATTAGGTTTAATGTTCAAATCATTTCAATTGTACCTACTCTGTTAATTACTAATAGTTATTGTAAGAAAGCTTTTAGATTTATTCTAATTAAGCTATTTCTTCCGGGTTTTCCTTTTAATATTCCTGAAGAAATTCATGTCTACTGGTAACAGAAGGCTTTTGTCATTCCTTTCAAGGCCCCAAGTTCGCAATCTTTATTGACTATTGGAACATAAGTATTACTTTATATTTATCCACATAGTATCCTTTTGAAATCACTTTTTCTTTTCTTTTTTTAGTTCTTTGATTGAGAAATTCCTTACTTATTAAATGCAAGAATAATCTTCACCCAAAACCTTTCTTTCGGTTGATTTCGTCGCTTCGTCTACCATTTGTGAACTTTCACCTTCTGGTATTTAAACCTTTTCTTGTAAAAGTGTGCGCCCTGACTACAGGGTTCTGGTGAATATCTGCTGGCCTCTGAAAATTCCATGCATTTTGTTTTTCTCTATGTTGTGCAGTCAGTCATCTTTCACTTTTTCAATTCCTGTACAATTAATTATTTTGAACATTAAACCATTTTTTTTATTATAATTATAATTTTCTTAATCTTTTCTATTTTATTTTCATTAATTTCAGGTAATATAACTGAACTAACTAAAGATGAACAACGGCACAAAGATTTAGTTAAAGAAACTGTAGCAGTTGGGATGATGTTTGCTTCAAAGGCTTTTGTCCAATTGTTGGCTAATCCATTTGTAGGACCCCTTACCCATAAGTAAGAATTTTTTCTTTAATAAATAATAAAATCTTAGTTCATTTCTAAATTATAAAACTTTTCTTTTTTTTGTAATAACATTAATTTTGGTTGAGAATAAGTAACATTTAATTAAAGTAAACTATCTTCCTCTATGCTTAGTTTATTCTACCTTTAAAATTTCGACTAATTCATTCTAACAAAAACAGAAGATTCAAAGCATTTTCTTCTAAGGGTTATCGTAAAGGTAGAAAGTCATTAGTAAGCCGCCGCTTTGGTAAAGATCCTTTAAACTACCACTTGTAAAATAATGTTTATTATATTTAACAAAAAATAGAAGTGCAACGCCCCTCATAAAAAAAAAAAAAAATTGTAATTGTTTTCTCTTTGGGGGAAATATTGGGGGAATTTCCCACTTTTAAAAGAAATTCATTTCTTGCATAATTATAAGTTAAGAAAAACAATTATGAAATTTGTTCTAATTTATTAATTTTTTATAGATAATTTTATTATTATAGGATCGGTTACAGCATCCCAATGTTGGCAGGGTTTGTCATAATGTTTATTTCAACTATTAGTAAGTATATTAATTATTCATTCTATGATTTTTTTTATTAATTAGTTGTTGAAAACAATCATAAAAATTAGAAAAACAAACTTTTTAAATGATTCATACATATCTATTTCTTGTTAATTCTGTAAGTGAAAATATTGCATTCGTAAGAGATTTTCTCCAAGTACAAAAAACATTCAGTTCGGACCTAATCCAGCTGAAATTACGTGCAGAAAATCGAACAATAAATAACAAATTAGACTATAACCTTAAGAGAAAATTGCCTAAATTCTTCCAAAGATATCCTGTTCCGACCGAAGGTTCTTAAACCTAATCTCATCATAACCCAAACTATCGGTCATTTCATTCCGATTAGATGGACGTTTATTTCTCTGTCATATAAACTGTACACAGAAGGAAACTGGTCTGAACTTCACATTAACAAGAGATATCTTCTTAAACGGCAATGCTTTCTAGGAATCGAATCAAGTGCCTTGCGGTAGGGTTCAGTCCGTTAAATACATAGCAACCGTTCAATATTGGTCGTGCCCTGTATTCTGAAATCAACATTTTAGTCTAACGACATATTGTTCTGCTTATTCATACCAGGAAAGTAGACCAAATTATATTCAGTAGATGATTCGGGACCATTGAAAGGAGAGAAGCACCCAATTTGGATCTCATTTCATGAGATCCATTTCTGATTGGAAGAACATCCTTGAAGGTTTGCGCTTCCAATCTTCGAGAACATTATAATACCAATTTGGAGCTCAAGTCACATCTAATGGTTCTACCATCTATAAATAATGATATGAAAATTAAATAACTTGCCAAAGTTCCGAATTTAAAGAAAATCTGGGGCCCGGAAATGCGAGTACCAAAAAGACAATTTTTCTTTCAGTTTTCCGCAATTTTAAAATTATTATACCAACTTTTGTTTGAAACTTTTTACGGAGGAAATTGGAAAGAGAGATCAAACTATTTTCTGGGATAACATCTGATTGTGATGTAGGTCCCAACACTTATATATAATAACTGAATGAAACTTTCTAGTGAAAAAATCCAGATTTGAAGGAAATCTGCCGCTTCTTTGAAACTTTCCAAAAATAAAATTTTCCGGAAATATGTTTCTAATAAAAGCGATAGTTCGAGAAACTTTAAAGCCGCGTTCGAGAAACTTTAAAGCCGCGTTCGAGAAAATCAAGTATGTAGAACACATTCTGTAAAGTTAAACTTCCGCTAAACATACTTTTTTCGCATAGTACTCGTTAAAAATATATTTAATTTTCTCTAGAATTATGTAATTTATAGAACCATACTATATTTTTTAAATATGTAGTACTTTAGAAATAAAAGTTTGAAGTCACTGTTCCTACAGAAAGCATCATAAATCAGTTATTCCAGGAAAATGTGTCAAAATAAAAATGATGGGCCCTCTCACATTACATAGTTAAGTTTACAGGGAACTGGCCTGTCAGGAGCGGCAGCATGGATACAGGAGTTGGGCAGGAGGAGTTTGGTGGTCTTGGGGGCTATGGTCACTGTCTTTCAGTCCGAGGTTGTGGGTATTATCGAATGCTGCTGCCTTGCGGGGGAATGGCAGGGAGAGATTAAAGAGGTGCGGATATTTTTTTCTGATAGTCAGGCCGCACTGAGGGCTTTGAGCAAGCCGTGTTGGTGGGAGAATGTAGGAGAAGGCTTAACGCCTTGCCTCGGAGGGGTAAGGTGCAACTCTATTGGGTACCCGGACATGCGGGAATTACAGGGCAAAATGAGAGGGCAGATCGGCTGGATAGGGGGGGGGATTCTTTACCTTTTTGCGGTCCCGAGCCAGCCCTTGCCGTTACTAAGAGGTTTTGTGATAGTCAGATCAGACTTTGGGAGACGAAGGTTTTGGAGAAATTCTGGGAGGACCCGCAGGGGTGCCTCCAGGCTAAAAGATTTATAAAAGGAACCAGGCAGGGGGTTTCAGATTCCCTCCTATCCCTAAGCAGGACAGGATTGAGGACCCTGGGGGGTGTAGTGTCTGGACACACATGGGTGTCGATAATACACTAACCACTACTTATGTAGTGTCCCCGTTTCGCTGGTACTAGGTTTCGTGAATTTGGGAGGGCTCCACTCTCGCAGGATTGCCTGGGTGAGTTGGAGTTGAAAGATGTCTTGGGATATTGCAGATTGACCGGTAGACTACCGGGGGAGATTATTTAGGAGGATGAATTGGGGGGATAAAAGCCATATACGCTTAGGTCCCAAGCCATTAGGCACCCGTTTCAATAATAATAAGTTTGCGAAGTTAGTCAATAAAATCAGTGCTTTTGAGATACAACACGAAAAATTAAACTAAACAAAACAAAATTCAATAAAGTTGCAATTTCAGATGACGGATTTTTATCGTCGCACGGATGCAATAGGTGATAATCAAACAAGATGACAATGGAATGTTCTTCTTCTTTTTTTTTAATATTTGGTTCGCCCACGAAACTCAAAATTTTCAAAAATTTGCCACGATTGCTTGAACATCCCCACATGCAACGATTTTCAATTTATTTTGAAAACCAACGTTTTTACGAAATATTCTTTTGTATTTAGTTTTAAAGTAAAATTTGTTGGAAACATTTTAAATTTTACATTATTATTTTTAGTTTTTGCTTTTGGTCGTACGTATGCAGTTTTATTCACGGCCCGGGCTTTGCAAGGTATTGGCTCTTCCTGTTCAAGTGTTGCCGGTAAGTATTTGTGATTTTTCTTTGTTTTTGTCTCATAGAATATAATAATAAAAAAAAAAAAACAATTCTACACAATAAAAATAAAATAACAAATCTTATAGGTATGGGTATGCTTGCTGAACGATATCCAGATGATAAGGAAAGAGGTAACGCAATGGGCATTGCCTTGGGCGGACTTGCATTAGGCGTCCTTATTGGGCCTCCTTTTGGTGGTTTTATGTATGAGTTTATTGGGAAATCAGCCCCATTTCTAGTACTTTCCGCTTTAGCACTTATTGATGGATGTTAGTATTTTTATCTTTATTAATTTCATATTTTATTTTTCTTAATAAAATATTGCTCATAAAAGTTTTATCTTCTTGTAATACTTTCAATAAAATTTATTTTTAAAAACTTTTTGAAATAAGTGAAAGTAAATTTCACAAACTTAAAAAAAAAAATCTAAATCTAACGTAAAAATAAATAAATATACTATTCAAACAAATAATAAATCGATAAAACCTTTTTTATTTTTAGTGTTGCAAATGTTACTTCTAAGACCTGGCATAGTTAGACAGGAAACTGAGTCCCCATCTCTGAAAGCTTTAATTACTGATCCATACATTCTATTAGCTGCAGGTAATTTTACTTTTACTTCATTTATAAGTCTAGTCTTTGTTAATTACTATAAAAGTTGTCTGAAGTTTTCAAATAATTAAACAAATTCTAATGGGATGTTTTTTTTTAACTAGATTAGATTATTTGTCTTTATGGATCTATTGGGTTCCCATTGCTATCTTAACCACAGCACCTCTTCCAAGTCTATTTCTTTAAGAAATTTCAAGATGTGGGTAGGTTTTAGGGAGGATAAGTTCTCTCTGGACATCTTCCTCATTTCTGAACTCTTCTTTGGCGAGACTGGTCGCTATTATCACTCGCAAAATGGTTCCGATCCTATGAAGGGGATTACTAAACTTTCCTTGGTAGAGTTTTTGGCCATATCTAGAGTAATGTCTTGGTACCTAAAAGAGAGTAACCAGATCGTTTTTTACACTCTCCTTAGTAAGATTGGCATCATATCCCCTAATTCCATAATTCCTGTTACGGTTGAACTGAACACACTTTCCATATTTTTCCAGGAAGATACTGGGAAACTTAAATATTGACTCTGTGATAGGTTCTATGCCCCTACCAATATTGGTCCTTGAAAACAGGAATACTTGAAAACCATCATACTACTAACTAATATTGTTCATTAATACTGTTCAGAACGTTTCAAATATAATAGTAAATTCATTTTGAGCTAATGAAAGAAAAAACATTTCTCTCTCTGAAATCCTGAAGTAAAATAATCCTTACTAGTTGGATTTTTAGATCGTGGATACAGGAGAATTTACGGATGATGGTCTCCAGAATTAGAATATGGCCTTTGAGACTTCCGCGGCCATTTTCATGAAAAACAGAAGGGTCCATGAGGGAAAAACATAAATGGGTTGAAAGATCATTTCAGTGGTCTATTTTGGATAAATAGATCTTTCCCCATATTGCAGTAAGCTTCTTCAAGTGTAGTTTGAGTTATATATTTTTTTTAATTTTTATTGTTATTGAGTATATAAAACAAAAAACAGTGTTTCAATGTTGCTCTATTATTCAAAGCAGCACCCATTCTGAAGAAGCCTATTGCAATTAATTGGTTGAAACCTCGTTTTTTATATGAAATCCCTGATATTTATCCGAAGACCCGATGTTTTGCCCGCCAGTTGATTCTCTCTGTTAGTCTCATTGTCTTGTACGAAATCAACTTATTGGTCCATCCATACTTTTACATAAATATCTCAACTGGGAAATGCTTTCTCAATTTTCTAGAAAATATATTGTTAATAATAGTAAAAAAGATACGCTATTGCATTTTCTCAGCTCATTTGATGTGATCAGATGGATGTCTGCCCACAAATAAGCGAATAATTCTAATACCTAACGCGTCATTTTCTTAAAACAAGTCCAAGGTCCAATTTTATGGCTTAGACTTAGACCATACTCCAGTTATAACATCACTGGACTTCTTTCTTTTGGCATTATCTTAAACTCCACGACTATAAAGTAACTTAACGCCAATAACATCAGTTGCCTAACTTTAGAATAATTCTAAGTAGGCCTAGAGATCTATACTACTATAAATTAAACTATATATTGCAGATGATTCCATTACTGTTGCTTCAGAAAATTAATAAGTTTCGAGAACGACGACGATGCAAGGGCATTATTTGAACAGATACTGCGATAAAAAAGAAATTTGTATTGTTTAAATATACTAAAGTATATCACTTTTTTTTTTACAAATCAAATCATTTTACATTGTTGTCATTTTAGCAATTACTGGACAAGAATCTGAGACAAAAACCGCGCGACTAAGAATATACTTAGTCCAAGCGATTACTTTAGATTTCCAAGTTATCTGTCTAGTGAAATAAAACCTATTGACCCATGGAACCCATTGAACATTTTTTCTATCCCAACTCATTCTTGCGAATATTAACATATTTTTGTTTCATTATCTTTAGTGAAAATGGTTATATATTTCTGTAGACTTTATACATAGGTACATAATTGTTTAGATATAATTTTTATTTTAATTTTTAATGTTTCTCTAACGATACTTCACATGGAATTTGTTATATCTATTAAAATTAAACATTCCAGGTGCTATTACATTTGCAAATACTGGTATAGCAATGTTAGAACCTTCTTTACCTATCTGGATGATGGACACTATGGGCGCTAGCCGTTGGAAACAGGGAGTTACTTTTTTGCCAGCTAGTATTTCTTATCTGATTGGAACTAATGTTTTTGGACCTCTTGGACACTGTATGGGAAGGTAAATTAATTATATATTTAAGGATATACAATGAAGAAAAACCAAGTTACCTCCATGTATCCCCTTCTGAGAGGCCAAATTTGCTTTCTGTGCTAATCCCGAAGCACGTCTTCTCATTTCTTTCACGGCCTTCCTCTAGGTTTCCTTTTAAAAATTCTGGCTTTATTTGAGATTTCTTCATGTTCTTTCTCAGAGATTTGAAGGTGTTCTAATTGATATTATAAATTCTTTCATAAACCTCTTGATCGGGTTTCATTCAAAAGTTGCTCCTTTTTAATTTTTCACCTGATCTAGTCTTCTCACTCCATTCGCAAGTTCATCCCGTCTCTCAATCCCCCATTATTTTGATATTATTACCACATTTATGCTCAGTCAAAGCTTTTCCTGGGTCACTTGTTAGCATAATCTGAAGTTTCCAGCAACTGCTTCTGAAAACTGGCAATTTATAAATTTTGTTATATTTTTATCATCACAGTTATCGCAATCACTGTATTGAAAAAATATTATATTTATATAATTGTTAATTAATCTGAAAATAATAACTTTAATCACTCAATTTCTGAATATAATCTTAACCTAATATTAAAAAATTTTAAGAAACAAAAATTTACCATTTATAACTTATACAACTCTTTTAATATTTCAGATGGCTTGCAACTTTGCTTGGTTTGATCATTATTGGAATTTGTTTAATGTGTGTAAGTGCAGATATATAAATATATATATATTTACTTTCTCTTAATCCTAATTGCTTTTAAAAAGAATGACCTTTTTGTTTGATGTGATCCCAACAATTTGATGCATACACTAGCGCCAGTTGTGAGAATAATCATAACTACGTGAACCAATGATTTCACAATTCATTCATTGAAACATTCTTTATTTAAAAAACAAAATTAATCTCAAAATCTTTTAGTAAAAGATCAGTAGTATACATATTCTTCTTGTAATAATGATTATTTATGATAGTCAGTTGTAAATATTATAAATTTAAAAAAAATATTGAGTTTAAATGTTACATGCTTCTTTAAAAAAAGAGAAAAAAACTTAAGGCTTAATGTTTTTGAGATCATTTATTATTCAGTATATCAATATGTTAACTAAACCTAGACATAAGATAATCATTGCTTTTAAATCTCCAAAATACTTGAAGATATCACATAAATTTGATTGAAATAAATAATAATAAGATTCAATTTTTATTTTCATTTTTATCCGCAAATTACATTTTCCAGATCCCACTTGCAAGTAGTATTAATCATCTGATAATACCAAACGCTGGACTAGGTTTTGCTATTGGTATGGTTGATAGTTCTATGATGCCGCAATTAGGATATCTGGTTGATATTAGACATTCAGCAGTATATGGTAGTGTTTATGCAATTGGAGATGTTGCTTTTTGCCTTGGATATGCTATTGGTATGTTGATTATTTTTTTACAAAAAATTATAATTTAAAAGTTAAGTAAATATTATTTATTATTTATTTATATAAAGGTACATGTACCTGTTACAAAGGAAGTTCAGTTCTATTAATGAAGAAATATAATTTAGTAAATAGTGAAATACAATACTAATACATAAAACGAAAACAATTTAGAATAAAAGTAAAATAAACCTACTTCTTAATATAAAAAAATTAACTAAACATTACAGATAGTAGGTATTATTCTTTAAGCTTAAAGACCCTTTAAAGTCTAGCCCTTTAAATATTTTTAATTAAGTTATCAGAATGATATATATTTTTCTTAAAATTATGAATAATTCTAATCAATTCAATGTTTACACCGGCAGATTTATTGATTTATAATTAAACTATCTGGCACATAAATGGGATAAATGACACATAAATAAGTGGGTCCAGGTTTTATATTCGATTAAAATCGTTAAGTAATTGGAAACTTTCACCAATTTTAAAGCAGATTTTCTCGAGAAATACATAAATCCTGCCATACAAAAAACTTTAAATCCCTCAGGGCTCACATTAGTGTCTGTGACATGAATATTCTTAAGAATAATGAGAGGACATTAATATTAATGGCATTTCAAAGGAAAGTCCTACAAAAGGGTTTCGGTCCAGTTTAGTAGGGCCAAAGAAGGAGAAGAAGATCCAATTTGGAAATTTATAGTGTAAATGGCAAAACAAACTTAGGACAAATTAAGTTAATTAGGTTTCAATGGGCAGGACATGTTGCATGGATATTGGAGAGAAAATGTCCAAAAAAATGATTTAGGAAAAGGTGGGATAGTCAAGAGGGTAGTGGGGAGCCCTAAATTAAGATGGATGAACGGAGTAAGAGAAAATGCAAAAGCGATGCCCGTTGCAGGAACCGGAGAAAAGATGTCTGTAACTGACAGAGATGATTAAAAAATATTGAAGGGGACTTTTATCATTTTTATTGTATTTGCCCTGTTTATATCATTTTTCTTTTCAAATTTATACTAAATTGTACATTTACCAATGTCAAGTTTCAGTGTTGTTTTTTTTTTTCAGACATTTTACAAAATTCTACCTACAATTATTATACTTGTACATTATTTTGCTTTAAACTAAGAACATTTTGTAACACTTACATTTATTATTATTATTATTCTATATTTTTATAATATTTTACCCAGACTCCTTTGTATTGAGCCAAGCCCCAATGGCAAATAAAAAAATAAATAAAATAAAAGTGATCGTGTGAAAGAAAATCGAATGAATTCACATTTCAACTTGTCGAGAAAACTTTGAAAAAAGCCTAGAAACTTATTCTTCAATTCGGTTGTACTTCCAATTAACTTATTTTCTTCAGTTATTGGAATCCTAAACAGTGTATTATTAACGTAGATCTTAATATTATATAGACGGTAAAACCGTTCATTATACTGCTGGGCCGTGGAAAAAATACGTAATTAAAAAGTTTTAATTATCATGTTATTAAAAAGTTTTAAATATGATATGTGTTGAACTTAAGAGTTCTCCAGGTAGTCGCCGTGTAGAGCTACACATTTCTGCTGTTATTACTTGATCTTCCGCAAACCCTCATTGTATGAGTGTTGTGATTACCTCCCTCGCGTCTCGCTGTTCCACTTCCAGAATGACAGCATCATAGTTATGAAATTCTCGTGCACATAAGGATCATCGGAATTATGCTGGAATAGCTCCAATAACATCATTGTAATAAATCAAAACTCCTTTATTGATAATCTTCTAGGCATAATATTGTCTTTTGATTTCCAAATTATATTCATTCATTTATAATAATTCATAAATCTTGAAATATTTTTGTAAATATTTAGGCCCTGCTTTGAGCGGAACATTAGTGAATACAATTGGATTTGAATGGATGTTAACCTGTATTGCATTGTTGAACTTTATGTATGCACCTCTACTGATTATGCTTCGGAATCCACCAACCAAAGAGGAAAAAGAGGTATTTCTCATCATAAATTTGCTATTTTGTTTGTTTGTTTTTTGTGGGGTGAAAAAAATAAGAAATTTTTTTATGAGGGTTATTTCTTTTTGACAATTTTCTATAATTTTTTTAATATTTTTATTTATTTTGTTATGTATGTATGTATTTTTTTTTTTTTTGTTATTTTTGCTTTATTTTGTTTTTATCTTTTTAATTTTTTTTGTTTATTTTGTTCATAATAGAATAAAAATAGTACATAAGAAGGTGATGCTGCATTTTCTTTTATCCAACATCAGGTTTGTTTTCTATTACTTCATTTACTTTTAGGATTGACTGAAAATATCTTATATTATAATCTTATGAATGAAAGGTAATGTAAAATGTTTAAAAAATACAAAAAGAACTTTATGAACGTTTTTCGAAGATTCTGAAAATCTAGTGTATGTTTTTTTTGTTACCAGACCATTTTTACTGATAATATTTTCTAATATAATTCATTTTAATTGGGCGCAAAATTATTAATCACCAAGAAAATGTCAGTATTTATTAATTAAACGCAGAATTCTAGTTCAAAATGATTTTTACTTATTTTCTGTGAATTTCTCATATTTTCGTTTTTATTTTAATATTATTTAAGTTCTCCCAAATTTGGGCTCTATAAATTGAACAATTTACTTTTCTTCCAAGAAAGTAACTAGTAAAAAACATCCTATCTCAGCCTAGGTTTACGTATTCTAATAATTATATTTAAAAGAGTTAAAAATTCCCCGATAGATAATATTAAATAAAAAAAAAGGATAGAAAAAAAACCATAGAATCAATTATATGTTTGGTTTTTATTTTCTACAATTATTAGCGCATTCTGGGAATCCACAATGCGTATTGACGTCAAACCGTTTATTTATATTATATGCAAGTAAACAAAAAAAAATAATAATAATTAAACCAATTCTTTTCAGAATATATTTAACATTACCTTTCATAAATTAAATAAAATAAACAAATTTTAATTTTCATATAAACTTTTGTATGTTTTATATCTTTTTAGTAGAAAATTGGTTTATAAGTTGATGCGTTTCAACTATGTCTAAACTATGTTCGTGCCTATTGATGTGTCTAACTATTTGGATGTAGCAATAAACAACCCATACGCACATTCTAGCCCACCAACCCAGGACCATACGCGCCCCTCCATACACATTAATACACTGAAAACTTTTTAAAGTATCTTATTATATATAAAATGGTATAAAATCAGTAACTGACGGGTGCAATTGTCGGTGTTTATTTTTTATTTTGTGACGGCCCTGTTTAGTGTTAACCTACCTTCTGGTTACTTTGTTACTCTGTTTTTTATTTTACTGAACAAACGCCGTACCTGCTTTATTTACTCGAGCTAGAGGTATAGCTTTTTATTTCATGGCCATCATTCAACTTGTTATAGTTTTTATGTTTCATGTTTTTATATGTATATGTTATGGGGTAATTATTATTATTAAACTCTTCTAACTTCAATCGTATAAGTTATTTAATCACCACAATTAATTTATTTATTTATAGCCAAACTCCCTAAAACACCAAAAGAAATCCACAATATATCTACTTTTTATTGCTTGAGATACAGTTAGCTTTGAAGTAATAATAAAATGAATCGAAAAGGAGTCTTTAAGGCCGGAACTTTAAGCTTGGCAAACGTTAGGCATCCATCCACAGAGACGCAAAAAAAAAATGTTGCCCCTCTTAAATTTGTTGTTTCACAAAGTTGAACAATACGAATATATATATATATATAAAATTAAGTAAAAAGAACAATCAATCATGATTCAAGATGATTTACTCGGAAATGTTTCAAAAACTGCATTACTAATGATCAGCAGGGTCATTAGGTTATAACGTTGAGTGTTCGAAGGTGGTGAAATGCCAAATTAATAATACCATTAAAGCCCCCCAGAAACTGTGGTTATTTCTATTATCAAAATAATAATCACAGCAATTATACAAAGTTTACCTTAAAACTCCTGGGGGAGGCGGAGGGGGTCAGAGTTACTGTAACAAATCCATATTGATCTTTTATATTTCCGCGGCCATTTTCATGGAGCTTGCAAGCTAAAACGACCCTAAAAAAACTCATTGCAATTTGGGGGAAACGTCGGTTTTTAGTAAATCACTGATGCCGTCCCTCAATCCGGAACTCGAAGTATTTTTGAATCCATATTGGTGGGGGGGGGGGACTTCCTCTATATATCTGGGACTCATTTTAAATAATATAACCAAATTAAAGACATAGTGCCCTGCTACCGAATTTCGTGACTAATTTAGCGATAAAGAGACTTTTTTTGTTTTTTGTTTTTTTTTTTTCTGGTGGGGGAAGCATTAACTTAACCTCTTATGATTTTCCGTCGCTTCATTATTATTATATTGCTCATTTTGTTGGTTCTGACCGCTTTCGCATTTCATCCATCGTCAAAGATTAAGGTTTAGTAATCAATTCGTTTAGAAAGATGACTCTAACTATATATTTCTCCGGCCTGTAGTTGAAGTATCACTCTACAGGAATTGATTGTAAAACCTTATTATAAACATGGATGAAATTCGAAACCTGTCAGGGCTGGATGATGTTATTATCCAGCATTGCGGACCCAACCACACATATTCAACATTAACTTGACCATTTCGTAAATTTTAACGCAAAGACAAGCCTGATTATAAATAAGTTATTCCCGTTGTTATATAAAATACAGCAAACAATCCTGTTAAAATTAATTTATTTTATTTATTAGTTCTAAGAAAAAAAAGTAAGTATTTTTTAATAATATTCATTTTTTTTTTTCCTTTTTTTAAATTCCAGATGTTAACTCTTGGTGAGAAATCCTCAGTCCGGTATGTAACCTATCAGAATGAAGAAGAAGAGGAATGAGGAATATTGGTCTACGGCTAAGTTTAATAAAAGGCCGTAGAGTATCATATATATTTGCAGAATAAATAAATAATAATAATGAACATAAAAAAACTAATTAAATATTTAAAATTATAAAAGCGCTTTATATTAAAAAATAATAATAATGGGTACATTAATTGAAAAAAAAAAAAACCTAATGGAACAATAAAGACAAATAAAAATTCTTAAATGGTCCAAAAAGAATGAAACCTAAACAGTGTATTCTCAGAATTAATAAAAAAATGAAGATTATCTATGAAGATATATAAAAAAAAAATAGATATATATATAGATATTATTTTATTATTTAATATTTTAATGTAAAAAAACTAACATTAAAAAAAAAAATTGAAGAAAATAACTTTTATATATAAGAAAATGATATTTTAATTTCTTTATTTACTGTTTCCATTAAGGCCTATTCTTATTATTTATTTATTGTTTTTTGAAATATTGCTTATTATAATGAGGAAAAAGAATTGAAAAATAAAACTCCAAGAGTTAGTCATATCACATTATTTTTACAAAAATTACAAAACTAAAACGATATGTTTCATTATTATTTTTTAAAATAGATATTTCTTTGACTGGGAAGATGGAATTGATTCCCGAAATGTTTAAGGAAAAGAAAAAAAAAATTGTTTACCAATATTTTTTGTTTACATTGAGGAAAAAGTTTTTGTTTAAATAAAAACTAATGTGATAAATTTTTTATTTTTTTATTTTTTCAATTAAATAAGCAAAATGAAAGATGCAGTATTAACCTTAACGTTGAAAAGTAAAATTAAAAAAGCAAAAGAATGGATAAAAACAACAACAAAAAATTAAAATTAAAGCTGTGATATTATTATTTATCTCTTTTATAATGGAGATAAATATTGTATAATATATAAACATAAATATAAATATATAATATATATATATTTTTTGATTATATTTATCAAAATTGAACATGCACTTGATTTTAGTTTTGACAATTTTTAGAGCACTGTAATTTGTTTTTTTTTATTTTATATAGTTTTTCTTCTTATCTTCTTCTATTATCATTTAAAATAATTAAACTAAATATTTAAAAAACAAACAAAAAACAAAAATGAAAAGAAGAGATAATGTTAAGCAAATACACTGTTTTAATTAAAAGTGTAGAAACAAAAGTCGGCTACTGATCATGTCAAAAACACATTAGAAAGAAAATATTAAAACAGACAAAAAAATCAAATAAAATCACAGATGCAGGTTCTTATAGAAAAGTCAGGTCCTAAAAAAAAAAAAAAGACAAGATGTTTTAGGCCAAGCATTTCTTTATGGATTTTTTTTTTTTATAAGGAAATACAAAGAAAAAACAAAATGAAAAGAGTTTTTCCGGCACTGCAGCCTTCAAAAAGGAACATTAAAGTATTGTTCACCAAAATTCAAAATGCTGTTTAACCTTCTCTACCTTCCTGGTTTGAATTTGTTAACATACCATTAATATAGTATTCCTCTGCAATTCTTAGTCCCGTAAATAAAATAAACTAATTTAAAAATAAACCTTTAATTTTCACTTTCGACACTTTTCATACGGAAATCGAAAGTGAACTTTTTGGGTTAATATTATGGTTCCTGGAGATTCTTGGTCGTCGAGTATTGATGAAAATTGACTAGCATTAGTATAATGTTGATAATGTACAACATCCCAAAAGTATTATCCATTAATTTTTTGGGCGTTTCAATTCCTTAGTGGTTTACTTATACCGTATATGGAAATGGCCCTGAGATAGATGGCCCAGTAGGTGATACTTCTTTGGAGAAAAGTCTTGATCTTGAACATTATTCATTCCACTAATCCTTTTTTTTTGGAGGGGATATTTGATTCTTTTCCAGTTATCATTGTAGTTCTGCTCAGATCAGCTAATTTCTGAAGGTTGAAGGTTTTGCTGACACTATTTCACTTAGATATACATATAATCCTGAGAGAGGTGGAAAGTCTTTGTGCATGATGAGACCATGGTCCCAGAATGAAGAAGGATAATAGGAGAAGAATTAACGGAACCCTGCCAAATGAGGATTATATAATTTTTTTTTTTCTTTGGATTCTCTTCTTATGCAAGCACCAATCCAGCTCAGCTAGTATTATCGCTGATGACATACCTCGGAATAGGTGATGCGAGATGTCCGGCTCAAGCCTTTATTAACTTACTTTTCCCAAGTTTCTCTTTCTAACTACTAGGGTTTTGCTGGCTTCAGTCAAGAGCTTGATTGTATTATTTCCTTCTATCCTTCCGGATTGCCATGAAGATGTTACATACATCTCCAGTTACCGGATACTCTAATGCCTCAGAATCCGGTGGGGGAGGGATCACCTTGAAATAGTTCTCACTATCTGTCGAAAACTCCAGGTTTTACCCTTTTAACATTTTTAATGATTTTTTTTTTTTTTTTGTGAAACCTGTCATAAACCCACCGTTAATATTAGATCCATATTATATGAATCTTTCAAGAACTTTTCCTTGCAGCAATTTATAACTTTCTCGAATCATACTCTTAAAATTTAAAAGTATCTTTGAAATTAATTGTTAATATAATAAGATGTTATAAGTACAAAAAATAAAGTCAGGGTCTATACTGTATCTTTTATTTAAATAAAACTAAATTAATAAATTTTAATTTTTTATCTTGAACAAAAAAATAAAACAAAAATGCAAATATTTTCTTATACTTTCTGCATAATTTCGAAAAATTGATAATTGATCAAAAAAAAAAACACCAATGAACATGAAAAATTTATTTAAATAATAAATTTAAAGAATAAAAAAAAAAATTGATATAAATTTTTTTGAAAATGATAGGCGTGCATAGAATATTTTAATATTTTATTTCAAAATTTAAAGTAATAAAAATGAGTAAGGGCACTTCCTCGGTATGGAGAAGGTTGTGAATGGCTGCACACCGTCTTGTGAGGTGAAAAGTGAAAAAAATACCTCCCGAGGTTGTTGAAAAAATAAGTGTCCAAATTTTTGGCATATTATAAATCTTGTGTTTTTTGAGAAAAAAAAAAGAATTGAATAAAAAGTGAAAAATTAAGTACGCACTATCAACAAAAAAATATAAAATGAAAAATATCGGACTTGACATATTAAAAATTAAATACTATAAAAAAAAAAATTATTCTATGCTATAAAAAATAATGGAAATAGATAAGACAAAGATGAAAAAAAAAAAAATTGGTTTTTGAATTTATTAAATAATAAAATAAATAAATATAATAAAATAAAAAGTGTAATTTGGTTATAAAAATTTATTATAGTTGATGATCTTGCTAAATAATTACGATAATTAAATGTAAATTTAAAACAGAAAAATATATAATAATAAATGTTTTCAGTTTTAGAGTATTGGACGATGCCTCTCGAAATTTTAATTAATTAAAAAAAAAAAAAAAAATGATCTGCTTCGAAATAAAGATGTTTGTTGTTTGTGCAAATAAGAAATGAAAAGAAGAAAAAAAAAAATGTTTTTTCTAAAACATCGCTTAAAGTATAATATTTAAAAATTTTATATTATTATAATATATATTTAATATATAAATATTTGGTGGAATGCCCCATAGTAATGTTTCATTTTTTGTTTGTTCTAATTTGTTGTAAACAAATAAATAAATAAATGAATTTGTTGTAAAACAAAAATTATGATGTTTAAAATATTTAAAAAAAAAACGTGTCAATATGGATATTGTAAAAGATTTTTTAAATAATTAAAAGAAATTGTAAAGATAATTTTTGTGTAAAAGAAGATACAAAATTTATTTTTTAATATTTATAATAATTATATTAATTTATATTTTTATTTTTTATTTTTAAATATAATTACTACATTTATTTGTTCTTGTTTTTGTTTTTTTTTTTAATATTTTAATTTTCATATTTCAAAGAGCATTCAGATTATCTGAAATGTCATTGTGAATGACAATAAATTGGTCATATTATTGTGTGCAATATAATTAATTAAAAAAGTAAATAAATAATTGTACTATTTATTAAAAAAAATAATAAAAGCTGGTTTGGGTCCGAATAAATTTTAACAAATCTAATTAAAAAACAAAACAAAAAAAAAATATAAAATTTTTTATAAAATATAAAAGACGGTAAGCCTTAGTTTTTTATTTTACCGCATAAAAAAAAACTTTTATGACAAAATGCGGGAAAAGCTTTGGAAAAATAAAAACGAGGCACGTCTTAAATTATTATTATTATTATTATAAATATATTTAAAAAAGAAAAAAATAAAACAGAATATATACATAATATATTATATTTATATAATAATCATGTTATATGCAAATTAATCCTTCCCTTCTCTATTTGTGACTAAGTCAGTGGCAAACTAAAAGTCAGCTTAACATTGTTGTGTGGTTTATTGTTTATTTTTTATTTATTTATATGTTTTACTTTTTATTTACTTTAATGGTGTTCTTGCTGTGGTGCAATAAAAAAAAAAAAAAGAAGAAGTAAATCTATAATTAAAAAAAAATACATTATAATAAATATAGATTATACATTTAATTATAAAGTAATAAAAGAAAAAGTGGTTTGAAACAAACAATATAGTAGTAAAAAAAACTAAATAAATTGTTAGGTTGAACAAAATAATTTGTTACAATAAAGTAACTATAATAAATAATATTAATAATAATCATGATTTTAAGCGTTAATCAATTATTTAAAAAAATACAAAGAAGAAAAAAAAGAATTCTAGATATTGACAAAAAAATTAACAAAATTTATAAAAAGAATAAAATTATAACAAACAAAATAAAATATGGTATTTAAAAAAAAAAAAAATGAAAGTGAAAAGAAAATGAACCTGTGAAAATTTTCTTCCCTGTGAAGTTTTTTTATAAATATATAATACAAACATTTTGAAAATAAAAATGTTTTGTCAGAAAATAGAGAATATTAATATTTCCCAAATATTCTTATTATATATACATATTGCTTTGTTTTGTAAAAATGTATATATTGCTTAATTTTTTTCTTTAAGTTGGTGCCAGGGTACCAGAAGAGGATTTCGTGATAACTAGAAGGGGCCGACAGACTGGCAAAGTAGAGCTGTGAGCACTAGGAGTTTGAGCATCAGATGTGTTTAGTGTATCCATTAGGAAGTTAACATACTGGGGTAGTGTTGCTGGCCAGAGGTAGTCCAAGTTATTGCTGGCCAGGATAGAGTAAGCTCCTTTGTTCATTGGTATCTCCTGAAGTAAGGAGTGAGAGAAAATGAACTAAACAGTATTCATTGTCACTGTAACAGAGTTCTGCTCCCTAAAAGAAAAAAAAAACAACCAATATGATGGGGGATGAGGGGTTCTTCTTGTTGAGTATCCCTTCAATTATATAGAAATTGTGAAAGAAACTCCGTCTCATTTGCTTTGTGAATTTGTGCAATTTTGCTCTGTAGTCGATTTCTAAACTTTCAGGTTCATCGTATCAATGAACGAAATTGCCCTTCGTCTCAACCTTGGCATTTATTTATTGATAAGGGGTTTAATGTGAGATGAAACCAGGGTCAACAATGAGGAACCCTATTTAGCCTGAGTGCATTAACCTCTTGTGGGACCGCGTCACTCCTTCCTTGGAAGCACCCTGGAAATCAATTTTCAAACGAAAAGTTACAAATAAATATACAGTACAATATAGACTTTATTATATATCTATATAGTAAAATAGAAAGTCCGTTCAAAATACTATATTTTTCTTTCCTCTAACCTTTTTATCAATTACCTTTGTCTATCCTATGACGGTGAGTATTAGGGGAAATATAGCTACAGCTGAGTATACTGTAAGTTTTTAACAATTATTATACTACACCTATAGTTACTTACTTACTCCCTGGCTCTATAGGTCGGTGTGACCCTCGGCCTTGCGAACTATCCCTTTCCAGTTCTATCTATCCATTGCCGCCCTCATCCAGTTCCTCGCTTCCAGCGTCCACGCATCTCTCTCCACTTCATCCTTCCACCTACTCCTTGGTCGCCCTCTTCTTTTTTATCAACTACTTTAGCATCCAACATTTTTTTTGACATTCTCGTTTCTTCCATCCGTATGGCGTGACCAGCCCAACGGAGTCTTCCAGCTTTTATAAAGTTAATTATATCCTTATTCTCTAGTATCTGCTCAATTTCTAGATTATTTCTTATTTTCCATCGACCATTAACCTGTTGCTCCATATGTACATCTTATTATTTTCCTTTCA
>JAAEAF010010853.1:0-26043 GCA_011037195.1 Triatoma infestans | reverse complement strand
TGTTTGTCGCGGTCGACGTTAAGGTTGAAGTGGCGGGGTACCAGGTCCGGGGTTATACGCATGGCAAGGGGGGTTAGGCAGGGGGACCCGTTGTCCCCCTTCCTTTTCAATATTGCTATGGATTATGTTTTGACTAGGCTCCCAGAGAGAGTGGGCTTCCCGTTGGGGGCGCCGGGTGTTCGGGTCGGGGCCTTGGCGTACGCGGACGATCTGTTGTTGTTTGCCTCCTCGGAGATTGGTGCGAGGGCACAGATCGCGGCGGCTGAGTCGGGCCTGGCGGATTGTGGCTTGAGGGTTAACCCGAGGAAGTCTTGGTCCCTCTGCCTCAATCCGTCCGGTAGGCAGAAGCTTGTTAAAGTGGATTCTGAGGTCGGATTTCGGGCTGCGGGAGAGAGGATGTTCTCGGTGGGAATTGCGGATACCTTCGAGTACCTTGGAACGCGGTTTGGGCCCCTCGGGGTGAGTGAGGTGGTACTGGGCCTCGACGAGAAGTTGAATCGGGTGCATCGCGCCCCGTTGAAGCCGCAACAAAAGTTGGAGGTGGTAAGGGATTTCTTGCTGCCGGGGACATATCATGCATTGGTGTTGGGGCAGGTACGGAAACCAGAACTTTCTAGGTGGGACGTGAAGGTAAGGGCGTATATTAGGAGGTGGCTGCGGCTGCCGCACGACGTAGCGAATGCTTATTTGCATGCTCCGATAAAGTACGGGGGCTTAGCTGTCCCCGAGCTGGCCAGGTTGGTGCCGGCATGGTGGCGGCTCCGACGGGAGAGGATTGTTTCGTGTTGGGGGGACGCGGAAGCGGAGGAGCTGGGTGGGGTGTTGGAGGAGGTGGGGGTGGAATCTCTCCCAGTGAAGTGCGGGCGGGTGAGATGGAGGACCTCCACAGAAGAGTAGACGGTCGGGATCTCGAGGAGTCCGCGAGGGTAGCGGCTTCATATAGCTGGAAGCGGGCGGGAGCTAACCTATTATCGGGGCGCGAGTTCGTGCAATCTGTCCGGCTGCACGCGGGTTGCCTCCCGAGTAGGATGAGGAGGGCCAGAGGCAGAAGAGAGGTTTCGGGGCCATCATGGTGCAGAGCGGGCTGCCCGAAGGCGGAGACCGTTGCGCATATTGTGCAGGCCTGTCATGTGTCAAAGGGGGGCAGAATACTTAGACACCACGCTGTGGTCAGGTTGCTGGCTGCGGCGTTCGAAATACGACGGTACGGAGTATATCAAGAAGTTTCTATGGCGTTGGCGGGGGCTCGGGTAAGGCCTGATTTGGTACTGACCAAGAGGGAACGCGCGTGAATCTTGGATATACAGGTGGTATCACCACAGGGTGCGCTGGCTGCAATTAATAATCGGAAGAGGGCCAAGTATGACACGGCGGAGGTGCGTGGTGCGGTGCAAGAATAGACAGGCAAGCGCGAGGTCGGTGTGGTGGCTGTCACCATTTCATGGAGGGGGATCTGGTGCGCCCGCTCGGTTCGGGACCTACGGAGTCTGGGAATAGGCACGAGGGTTTTTGAGTGGATCACGGAGCGGGTTTTACGGGGTTCACACATGAACTGGACACGTTGGAATGTTTTGAGGGGCGATCGGGCGGGTTAAACTAGTTAGGACCGGTTGAGAGTCATTGTGGCGCTATGGGAGATGGTTTGCAATAGTGAACACTCCACTTGCTTCCCTCTGGGGGGCAGTTATGACCCGAAAGGGTCCGTTTTCGGCCGTCAGGCCTCTTTGGGCGTAGAGCCGCCCCTTAGTGCAGGGCCACCTGGGCGAATGCTATATATCTTGTGATAGTTTTAAGGACTGTTATTTTGTATATTACAGGTTTCTGTTTATTTTGTCTTATTTACACCCTGTAGTGGGTCGGTAAAGTGAAAAAGTTGCTTTATACATTTTGGTTGGTGTACTTTTTGTTTTTTTTTTCTTTCTCTTTATGTATTATACTAGTATTTCTTGGTTATTATATCAGATGGTTTATAATTTGTGACTATTGTATGTATTATGTTATGTTTGAAGATATTTATCAATATTATAGTGTATAGATTTGTTACTTGTAAATGATCTGTAGTGTACTTTGCTCAAATATATTTGTCATTAGCCAAATGCCTCGTCATCTAATTAGTGACGCGCATGAATGGATTAACGAGATTCCCTCTGTCCCTATCTACTCTAGGTCACTGCACCTCTGTTTTGACCTTGAAAATCCGGGAGAGGGCCACGAGGAACCCCGCGCCGGCTTGTACCCATATCCGCAGCAGGTCTCCAAGGTCAATAGCCTCTAGTCCATAGAATAATGTAGGTAAGGAAAGTCGGCAAATCCGATCCGTAACTTCGGGATAAGGATTGGCTCTGAGGACTGAGTCGTGCCGGGCTTGGTCGGGAAATGGAGCGGTGTCAACGTGCCGGGCCTGGGCGAGGAGAAAATTGCGTTCACGCGCTTTTGGATCCGAGCTCGGTCCCGTGCCTTGGCCACCCACGGATCTTCCTTGCTGCGAGTCGTTAGCCGTGTGGTTACCGTTGGCTTCTGCTGGCTGGTCGACCTGGCTTACGATCTCTTCGGCCGACATTCAACAGTCAACTCAGAACTGGCACGGACAAGGGGAATCCGACTGTCTAATTAAAGCATTGCGATGGCCCCAACGGGTGTTGACGCAATGTGATTTCTGCCCAGTGCTCTGAATGTCAAAGTGAAGAAATTCAAGCAAGCGCGGGTAAACGGCGGGAGTAACTATGACTCCCTTAGTACAACATTCTCAATGTTGATTCCGCGAAACTGGGCGCGAAGAGGTAGCAGGGGCTAGTTGTTTTGTGTTGAGCTTGTTCCTAGCCTGGGATGCCTGCTGCCTAAAAGATGGGAAGCATGGATGTATCGAGGGCCCTCGGGGCGTCTCGGGCCTGATCTAGGTGAACCCTAGTGAGGGCCCGTAGCCGCCTCCGGGG
Source organism: Triatoma infestans (assembly GCA_011037195.1). Lineage (NCBI taxonomy): Eukaryota > Metazoa > Arthropoda > Insecta > Hemiptera > Reduviidae > Triatoma > Triatoma infestans. Next base: position 23,110 of record JAAEAF010010853.1, on the reverse strand, counting down.
ATCACCCTCTTTGCTCGGCTTCCCTTTGAGCTGCTTGTCTAAGAGAACTAGTTGAAACGGGCCAGATATGCGCTTACAAGTCCATCCCACTAGCCTCTACTGGTCAAGTCAAGTATGCACGCCTCCAAGGGGCCCCCGCTGGTAACTGGTCACAGGTCTCGGCCTGGGCCAGCTCCTGCCGAGTGCTACTTGGCGAGCTCTCCACACGGCAGGTGTGGACCCCTCTAAGGTGGCACCCCCACCATGTGCCTTCCGACCCGCTCATTCAGAGGAGGGGAGTAATCAAGGGCGGAGGCTTTATAGGGTGAATGGGTTGCCACCCCGTTCACCCTTTATCAGCGGGCACATCGAACGAAGATTTTACACCTGAACATCGGCCTGATCCACCGACCAGCCGACCCGCTGCTCCCACCGGGCCTCCCGTTGGTGGTCCGTCGTCGTCTTCGACTTCGACGTCATCGGCGGTTGAGTGTCCAGGGTGTGGGAGGACCTTCTTCACGAGGAGAGGTCTGGGTGTGCATCGTCAGCGGTCACACCCTGCTGAATATGCTAACAGCATCGACTTGCCTACTGTGAAAGTCAGGTGGAATCGGGAGGAGCTGTTGATAATGGCAATGAGGGAGGCGGAGTGCACGATTGCGGGAACTCGTTTCCTGAATCAGGCGCTCTTGCCTCTTCGAAATGCTGGATGGTGGTCCGAGGCGGGGTGCCCATGGCCTGGAGGAAATCGAAAGGTTCTGGGCTCCCTTGCTGCAGACGCCAATGGGTATTGAGGAGAGTCACCCTCTTCGGAAGGTTGGCCCTCCGATTGCCGTTGGCGATCTGCTTGGCCCCATCAGCATGGACGAGGTGCATGCCCACCGGATCGCGGTGCGCTCTGCAGCCGGGCCAGATAACACCTCGGTCCGGTCGTGGAATGCGGTCCCACCATCAATCAAGGCCCTGTTATATAACACGATATTAGTGCAAGGGAAGTTACCGGAAGCGTTAAGGGTGTCACGCACGGTCTTTATCCCTAAGTCGGACTTACCCGGTTCTCCGGGCGGCTATCGGCCGATTTCGGTCGTGTCGGTAGTTTGCGACACCTTCATAAGATCCTAGCAGCTAGGCTAAGTGCCCTACGTCTTTTTGACGTACGTCAGAGGGCTTTTGTCTCCGCTGATGGAGTAGCTGAGAATCTTGTTATTCTCGAATCTCTGTTGGCGACGGCACGGTCCTCGATGCGAGAGGTGCATTTGGTCTCGCTCGATATTATGAAGGCGTTCGACAGTCTTGACCATGGGGCGATCGAGCGCATCTTGCGCGCCCGAGGATTCCCTGAATCTTTTATTGGTTATGTACTAAGTGGTTATAATAATGCCAGTACACGGTTTGAGGTGAAGGGCAGGTCCAGTAAGGACGTCATCCTTCGAAGGGGAGTGAGGCAGGGTGATCCTCTGTCGCCATTGATTTTCAATCTGGCGGTAGATGAGATCCTCTCTTCTATCCCCGAGGAGGTGGGTTTCCTCTTGGAGGGCGAGCGCGTCTCCTGCTTGGGATTTGCAGACGACTTAGTCGTTGTTGCTTCTTCCAGGTTGGGGATGAGCTTAGCACTCAGTAAAATAGAGGAGGCAGCGTCTGGAATGGGCCTTTTCCTGAACCCAAACAAGTGTCATGCTCTCTCCTGTATCCCTGATGGACACGGAAAGAAGTACAAGATTGTGGCTGAACCCCAATTTCGTTGGGGGGAAAACCTACTCGGACAATCGTCCGCGGTTTCCGAGTGGAGTATCCTGGAGTGGATTTTGATCCGCGTGGAGCCAAGACGATAGAAGTTGATGTTTCGGCGGCGTTAGAGAATCTTTCTCGAGCGCCTCTGAAGCCTCAACAACGTCTGGTTATCCTGCGGACATTTTTCATTCCCAGATTTGTCCATGGTCTTGTGCTCGGCAACGTCACCACTGGTAGGCTGTTGCAGTTGCATAGGCAAGTTCGGCGGTACGTCCGCACGTGGCTTCGCCTTTCCAAAGATGTAGCCCTTGGCTACTTCCATGCTTCACCTAAAGACGGTGGGCTTGGGATACCCCTAAAGCCTGTTTAGGTTCGGGTAAGAATAGACCTAATGTAGTCCCTGCTTGTCGTATAAGGCGACTAAAAGGGAGCGGAGGATTCCTTTCTCACAGCCGAGAAGGGAAACTCCTGAGGGCATGAGGGAGCCACCCGCATAGGTCCCGGGTAAGAATAGACCTAAAGAATTCTCTGCTTGTCGTAAAAGGCGACTAAAAGGGGAAACCTGTGTTGGTTCCGGGTCAGAATAGGCCAAAGGTATTCTCTGCCGGTCGTATAAGGCGACTAAAAGGGAGAGAGGGGATTCCTTTCTCACAGCCGAGAAAGCAGACTCCTGATGGCGTGAGAGCGCTACCCGTGTTGGTCCCGGGTCAGAATAGGCCTAAAGTATTCTCTGCTTGTCGTAGGAGGCGACTAAAAGAGAAAACCCGTGTTGGTCCCGGGTCAGAATAGGCCTAAGGTATTCTCTGCCTGTCGTAGAAGGCGACTAAAAGGGAGTTATCTCTTCTTCTTCTGTTTTCTTCTCTTCTTCCCTTCCCCCACTTCCTTTTCTAAATTACTTATAGCCTCGGTATGCCCTCGCCCTGTCCCGTTCTGGTAGGGGGTAGGTAGGTATGTAGGGGTTTGTAGCTGGGTAGGTAGTAGATGGGTAGGTGATAATGGGGGATAGGGGTTTCAGAGCGTTGGGTATATCTCTTCATCTATCTTATTTCATTTTTCTTCTTTCATTTTTCTTTTATCTTATTTTTTATTCTGTTATTCTATCTTTGTTTTTTCCTACCATATCTATTTCTATTTAGTCTATCATTCTGTAAGTGTAGGAGGAGACCCTCTGATTCTCTCTAAGAGCTCAGAGGAACCGACTACTTTCATTCTCTTTCCAAAGTGGTGGGTGTTCTTGCATCGGGCCTTTGTGTAAGTGGCTAGGGGGAGACCCTCTGATTCTTTATGGAAGCTCAGAGGAACCAACTAGTTCGCTACCCAGACGTTGGTTGATCTGACTAACGTGTTACTAAGAGCATAGATCCGACAGACCTCGACACTAGCACAAGTAGGATAATTTCATCCCGAATCCGCTTTGCGGTTGCTGGGTGCGGTACAAATTGGGTAGATGCATAGAACGACGCCCACTGTTATTGGTTTAAGAGAATTTTTATTTTTTTTATTACCTTGTTCTGTCAGCAACGAGGAGGAGACCCTCTGATTATCCCAGAGCTCAGAGAAACCGACTGGCTGCTGTTTTTTTTTTTGTGTTTTTTTTTAAATAATGAATTTTCCCACCTTTTCTCCCCCCCTCCCCTCTTTTCCCCTCCAAATTTTCCCGCCCTTTTTCTTACCTTTTCCTTTTATATTCTTTCCTTTTCTTCCCTCTAAGGCCAAGGGCAATAGCCCAGGATGAATGAGAAGGCTTCACCTCTCATTTGTCAAGACCGTCCGAGTGCAGCATTGAGTGTTACTGCAACCTGTATAGGTGGCCATAAAACTCGGCGGATCTAGACCTGGACATCTATAAAGGTCCCGGGCGGCTATGGGTGTACGTTGCCCGTCACCAGAGTGGTGTCCTCGGGGGCAGCTCTGGAACACACCTCCCTAAGGCTTGGTTTCGGTGTGCTTGTAGTCAGTTGGCGGGAGGGGTACGATCCCGTCGTGAACGCCGGTTCCGGTATGGTTGGGCGGCCGCCGGTCCTAGAATTCGTCCCGGGAGGGATATGCTCGTAGTCCCTCTGTGTGTTCGTTTAAGCGGTGCCAATTCGTGGGAACAGATGGAAGAACTAAATAAAAAATCTGGGGAGGGGGGGATGAAAGAAAAAATAATGATAACTGACCCGGCGAGGACACAGGACAACAAAACAGGACAGCAAGAGGTAGAAAGAAATGATTCGTTTTTAGTCGCAAGAGGCGTGGCGGAACTACTGCAAGAAACGGAAACGTTAGAAAAAGAGGCTAAGGATTGGTATGATCCAAAGAAAAGGAATGTATCCCAGAAGGCAGTAGACTATATGATGAGTCGGTTGTAGAGATTAGTAGAGATCGTTCAAGTAATGGCTGCAAGCCATACGACTGTCGAGGCAAACTGGCGAAAGCAAGAAGAATGGAGTAGGCAATTGGAAGAAGAATTGAAGAAGGGAATAGAAGAAAACAAGGAAACAATGAAAGGGATTCAAGGGGAAGTCGAGATCTGTAAGCAAATATTACAGTATAATGTGAATGGCCGAAAAGAAATTGAAAGGGTGGAGAAAGAATTTAGAATAGGAATCCAAGAAATGGAAAAGAAGATTATGGAGGAACTAAGAGGAGTGAAGACCAGTACAAGGCGAAGAGAAGCAGCGGCAGCTGAATAGTGATACAGAAACCGAGGGGAGTTATGCAGAAGTGGTTAGTAGAAGAACTAGACAAAAGATGAGAAAGAGGACTACAAATGTGGTGAAAATAGTAAAAGAAGAAGGAGGTCAAAGGTTACTTGGAGAAGGATGCGTGGTTTGAGGGGGTTATCGAAATCGATTATTGGTGGGGGTAAGTGAGAGGGGTAGGGGTAAGTGGGCGGGCTTAAGTGCTCGTCGAGTTCGGTGATTGGATGTAGCTTGGGGTAGGTGTGGTGATAAGGAGCGTGGCTTAAGTGCTCATCGAGATCAATGATTGGTCGGTGGATGGGGTTTGGGGGAGGGTGTGGGTAAGTGGGCGTGGCTTAATTACTGCCAGTGTTGTCGGTGGGGCGGGGCTAGGGGGAGGGTGGGGATACCGCCATTTTGTATTTTAGGTGTGCCAGCTGCCCATTTCCCTCTACTGCCCCAAAGGTTTTGTATTATTTATTTTCATTGAATTTCGAATTATTATTGTTCTATGTATTATTTGTATTGTAAGATGGCAACGTTTCGTTAAATAAATTCTATATTATTAACTGGGACACATTGATGCCAAGTTGTGAGAGAACAATTGGACTTGCAATTTCTGAACGAGAAAGGTCGACTGAAGGATTCCAGTTTAAATCAGAATTTGGCCACAAAAATAAGAAAAAAAGAAATACCAATGACGTGGCTATCCACAAATCTATATTCAGTATAGCTTTAAACGCATCAATGCCATTATTAACTAGTCATTTTACACACAAAAAAAAGTTAAAAGATCTGTTCCATGGTAGTCCGGTCTCATTAACCAATATGAGGAAAACTGTCAATATGAAAAGGCGTCAGTATCAAAGAACCAAAGCGAATCAAGAACTTCGTGAAATTAGGAAAATAGAATATTACCAACTTAAAAAAAACAGTATCAAGAAGAAATAAAAAATAATAAGCTTGAATCGTGGAAGGAGTTTTGTTCTAATATGGATAAAAGAAATCCATGGAACATATTGTATAAAATTTCTTCCTCTAAAATTCGACCAATGACCACTCTTTCCAGCTTAAAAATAGAAGACGGGAAATTTACTTCTACTTTAAATGAACTGTAGATTATTTGCTTGACAAATTTGTGTTGAAAGATGACCCACTTACCGACAATGCTTTTCATAGAAAAATTAGAGAATTAGCATGGAAATCTTCGTACATACGGAATGATGTATTATTTACCAGAAATGAAATTAAATATATCCTGGAAAAAATGAATCCAAATAAAACACCAGGAGCAGACGGACTAACTAGCTCTATATTGTTGAGAGTAATTCAAACTTTCCCTTTGACAATAACTTCAATATATAATAATGCACTAAATTAACGGACAGTTTCCAGATGCATGGAAAATTTCACAAATTAATTTTATTATGAAATCAGGTAAAAAATGATCCTTCAGATGCTTCCTGCTTTGTCCTATCAGCTTGTTGTCTGGGTCAGCAAAAATTGCTTGAAAAATTAATGATGAATAGGATAATGTTTCACTTATGTGGCGAGCAAAGACTGAGCAACAAACAATTTAGTTTCATGTCTCAGCATGAAAAATCAAGTGTTGCTTGTATCATTCGATGTACAGGGAGCATTCGACGCGGCGTGGTGGCCTAGTATCTTGTTGCAGTTGAAAAAATTTGATTGTCCCGGGGATCTATTACACATCTAGCGCAAAGCTACTTCTCTAATGGATATGCATATTTTACAGCGTCATCCAAGAGCTTTTCTAGGAGGGTTACCGAAGGCTGTCCTCAAGGATCCTGCTGCGGACCTGGATTTTAGATAATCCAATATGAATCTCTTCTAAGATTACCATGGAATGAAGAAACAGCAGCCATAGGTTTTGCAGACGATCTACTACTTATGATTGGAGCCAAAACTGGAAAAGAATTAGAAGCTATAGCAAATGAAGAAATGGTAAAGGTTCTTCAATGGTCTAAAACAAACAAAATAAAATTTAATACCAACAAGTCCAAAGTGCTGCACATAACTAAAAAGAGAAAATCGCATCCAATCAACGTCTTTATGAATTACCAAAAGATCGATTTGGTGAATGAGCTGAAATATTTAGGTATAATAATCGATTGGAATAAACATATTGCAACTACTAGTGAAAAATGCATCCAAATAATCAATGTTTTGTCCAGGTATGCAAAACTACATTGGGGAATAAATGAAAATGCCCTGAAGTTAATATATAAAGGTTTACCTATCATGACGTGCAGAGTACCGGTGTGGAAAAAAGCATAGATAAAGGTTATAATAAGAAATTAATTCATCGGGCACAGCGGCTTATTTTATCAAGGATTATCAAGGGATATAGAACGATATCGTATGAAGCTGCCTGCATTATTGCTAATATTCCTCCATTATTGTATATATTGAAAGAAAAAGCTGCGATTTATAATATTATGAGAGGAACTGCCGAGCCGGAAATTGACCTGGATCCAAAGAAATTTGATTCGCTTGTACCTGTTAGCGAATGGTGCCATCCCGGAAAATTTGTTGAAATGGAGTTAAACATTCATGAGTCAGATTCAAAGTACACAATAAATACTGGCGGTAGTAAATGTGAAAAATATGTAGGGGAGGGGCATTTGTTGTTTATCATGAAAATGAAATAATGGCAGAAGAGAAGTTTAAATTAAATAGAAGTTGCTCAAACAAATCAGGCGGAGCAGCTGGCAATTTTAAAGGCCTTAACCTGGATTGAGAGGTATCAGAATGTTATTAGTGACAGGCGAATAACGGTTATAAGTGATAGTAGGATAGCGTTGGACTCTTTGAGAAGTAGAGATAACCACAGTCAGGTAATAGAATAAGCTAGAAAAGTTCTTGGACACTTGATAATTAATGGATGGACTATTAGTTTCAGATGGACCAGGTTACATGTGGGTACAGAGGGGAATGAAAGAGGTGATTTTTTTTTTAGCGAAAGAAGCTGCGAATTGGTTCTGATTTAGAAGTTTTTTAAACTCTACCCTAAATCTTTGATTAAAATGGAACTGGCCGAACGAACTGATGTTTATTGGGAAGAAGACTGGCGAAACACTTTGAAAGGGTCACATCTGAATAAATTCTTTCCTACTTTGCAGAAACGTAAAGAAAGTAAATGGATGCAGAATTCTTTTGCCGGGATGGTAAGCACAGGGAGTACTTATTCCGATTTCATCTGGCAGGTAGTGCTAGCTGCATTGGGAACATTTAATTTATAATTGTCCATATTTTGAAAAACGAACGAAGAAATCTTATTTTTGAAATTCTTTTTATGGGGTACGTATTCTTTTATGTATAAATGTGTGTACAGTTTGGTTTTCTTGTACAGTTGGTTTATAACTTTGTTATCTTGGTATATTTAGTTTAGAAATGTATTGTTTTAAAATGCTTTAAACATTACTTTTAATAGCATCACTGTAAAGTGGCGCATGTTTTGATTCAAAAAAAAAAAAAAAAAAAACTTGAATGAAGTTAAAAATCTGCTTCAAAACTAAGTTCAAATAAAGCAGATTTTGAAAACTTAAAAATACGTTTTTGATTTTATAAAATCTTTGAAGGCATTGAATTTAAAACCTCAAAGTATATAGGAAATGGGATACATTATTCCTTCAAAAATTCAAGAAACTACAATACCTATTCTTCTCCAGGATCCTCAACAGAATATGACCGCCCAAAACGTAAATCAGGAACATTTGTATCTTCCATGCTTTCGAGAGTGGACACCTCATTGCAATTTCCACAGGTGTGTCTTGCACCAACATATGAATTAGCCATACAAATTAGAAAAGTTGCGCAGTCAAGATGGCTCAGTTTTATCAAGATAACATTTACATTTGCGGTTGCGCATGATGAAAAAATGCTGCACTGTGTCATAGATATAGTACAAAATGCGATAATAATTAGAATCAAACGAGAAGAAGAAGCTTTGGGAACATATTAAACAATTTATGTAATTTGTGAACATAAAGATGGTCACTACAAGGGTTCTATATATTGGACAAGCTTTTATTTTTTGCCAGGTTTGCATAATTGGAGGTTAAAATTGAGCTGCGCAATCGATAGTTGTCAGAATTGACAGAGTTGTAAACACAATATGCTCTTCAAATAAAATAATTATTTCCCAACATTCTCCTCCACAATCCAAACTTCCCGACATATTGGACAAATTTGTGACTACACCCAGAATTTCCTTTCTTTCTATTTCATCCAGACCTTAAATGATCTATCATAGCCGTTCTTTTAACTCTTGACACTCAACAGATAACCAAATGCAAACCTTTAAGTTTCATAACTGGCACTATAGAATGGGACTTATTTAGACAACAATTAGACGACAACATACATCAGTTGTCGTTCGACCTTCGTTCTGTCAACATCTCCTATAACTGCGTACTTCTAGTGCAGCTATTTAACGTTCTTTCATTTTTTCTTGAAAATAATTTTAATTTTAATTCTTTGGTGTAGTAGATTAATTTTAGTTTTTCATTTTATTATTAGTTATTAATTTTTTTTTCCTTCTTCTGTTTCTCTCTGAATTTGGAATTTTTCAGCAAATTTAGTAACGTGAATAATAAAACGACTTCGCATCGATGTCTACTGACAGCGGAGGCCCTGGGGCCTCCGGAAGTTCAACACATCATGGATGAGTCAAATTTAAGTTATCATTGTACTAATAATACACAGCCTCCTTAACCTTACTAACATCAATTATGATTCTGGAAGCACTAACATAAAACTGGTTACGGTATCAAGTAACGCAGATAGTAATTTTGTAAATGCAAACCAAAATAAGACGGCAAGTGGTAACATAAGCGCCTCAACAATGTTCCTTTAGATGCAATAAAAAGTAAAATTTGTGTTTTTGAGAAAAAGAACTACTAACAGTAAATCTAACCAGGGTCTATTAGCACACAGTATTATGGACTACGTAAAATTGGCTACTAACAATAGATATCGAAGTTCAGATAAAGGTCCATTTGCGATCAATGTGAATGGTAACAGAGGTAATCTGGGGGAAAGTTCATAGAATGTCTTCTGATAAGTGGTTATTTAATTTAGCATCTGCTTTTAAAAGTGATATTACTGACATAGTTATCGCTGGAGAGAATCGCATCAAAATCACTACCAAAAATGCACAAGGCGCAAACGAATTATTATCGTTAGATATTTTCAAACAAAGAGAGATGACCGGATGCATATATACCAAACTTCAGAATATATTCCAACGGGGTTGTTCGTGATATATACAAAGGGTTAGATAAAAAAGAAATATTAGCAGAAATGGTTTCTGCTATCAGACCTGTTAGTGTGAGGCGACTCACGAGAAAAATAATATCCGGAGAAAGAGTAGCAAATGTAAACATTCCTGTGTGTATAGTTTCTTTTGACACCCAAAATTTACCTGATTACATATCAATTTACGGAGCAACATGTCGCGTTGAACGCTACAGCCTATTAGGCAATATCAGAATTGTTTCCGATTTAAACATGCTGAAAATCAGTGCCGAAATCACACAAGATGTGAACCTGGCGGAGGAGGTAACCATCCTATAAATGATTGTACTGTATTTGATGCGATTCTGCCTTCATGCGTTAATTGCAATGGAGAACATAAATCAACCCATAGAGAATGCCCAGTGAGAGTGAAGTTAAACGAATCAAACAAAAATTTATCCTATTCGACATTTACAAAAAATAGGTTCGAAGTTTTAACCTTGGAGGAAGATTTTTCTGAGATAAACCAAACTACTACACTATTCTCAATACGAAAACCCAAGCACAACAAAATCCATCAATGGCGACAAACAAACAATACTGGAAAAATAAATTATAATAAAACTGAATTAACTACTAATAAAACAAATATTTCCAAACACTACTAGTCTTAATGAGCCCAGTATTAGGGACAATAATATTAGCAGGCGATAGTACTAACAGACAAACTTAATATCTAATAATCAATACAGTAATTAAATTAAACCTGTTCCTAATGAGGTTGAAGCTCATAAAAATGATATTCAGCATTTATTAAACTTAATAAATCAAATTAATAATTCTATAAACTCAAACATTTCTGGCACAATATTTAAATATTTGAACGAAAAACTAGAAGAGATATTAAGTAACAAAAAAATAAGTTCCATAAAACAAGGCGCTTTAGCCGATCATAACTTCTCTATTATACATAACTAGCAAGAACAACACATAATAAACTTTCACCTTCGTTGTTATCTACTATTTACTAATTAGTATAAACATTTTATACAAACAATAAAAGAGATAAAATGATACGAATATTACAATTAAATATTCGATCTATTAAAAATTAATACAAATTATTTAGAAAGTTATCTTAATTTAAACCATGTGGAATGTGATGATATTAGCGGAGACATGGCTGGGAGAAAAAGAGATTTTCAATCTGTCTGGTTATGCTACGGTTAGGGCGGATAGAAGAGACGGTTAAGGAGGTGTGTGTATTCTTATTAGGAATCGTATAAAATTCCAAATAATTAACATACCCTGTAGATTTAATAATCAAATTATACAATGTTGCGGAATAAAATTTAAAGTTCTAAGTACTGATTTCAATTTGATATCAATTTATTGCAGTCCAGGTAATAAATATTCTAATGAGTTCTAGAGCTCTTTATTTAATTCTCTCGAAACACCTTTTATAATATGTGGCGATTTAATTCTCACAACCAAGCTTATGGTTGTTCATATAACGATAGGCGTAAATTTAATCGAAGCAATTCATGACAAAAGTCTTTGTATTCTCAACGATGGATCTCCCATTATGGTCCCAAGACCAAATAAAAGGCCCTCTGTTGTACACATTTCAATAACCACCCTTTCACTAGCTCCTAGATGCGAATGGTCGATTCACAATGAACCATTCGGTTCAGATCACTTGGGATTGATAATTAATATAGATGAAAAGGCTAATATGTTTGGAGTCTGTCCGGTTATAAGAATATGGAATATAAGGAAAGCCAAACTGGTCGTTATATGCGTCATTTGCCGAGCAAAATTTCAATAACGTCCCTTCTTCCACTGACATTTTCACCACATATAATAATTTTATAAATATTATTAACTTAGCAGCTGAAAAATTTATTCCTCGATTTAAAAAATACAAAGGTCACAAACCTAATAAACTGCCTCGGCGATGAAGCTAGAGACAGAAATATTAAAGCATATTCCAATGTTATAAACAAACTTTTACTTGGGTAAACTATATAGCCAGTAAAAGAGCAATTGCCAAGTGTGGCAGAATTTACAAAACAAAAAAGAAATCAAAATGGCAAGAATTTTGTAATAGTATCAACAGATGTATGAATGTTAGGGACGTGAGGGCTCTTAGAGGCACCAAGATCAAGCTCCTTTGAATGGATACCCGAATTCCTGCATGCATTAACTCCTAAAATAGTCCCGGAATATGTAGATTTATCAAATTACCTGCCACAGCACATAAATCAAATGAACCATTCCACTACTATGAACTCCTTAATGCTCTTAAGCACACAATAACAACACATCCCCAGGTAAAGATCAGATTCATTATGCAATGTTGAGTAATCTTTCAGAAGTTGGAAAATTATTACTTTTGAACATATTCAATGAAGTATGGCAATGTGGTGCTAGCATTCTTGATTCGAATGAACAAATTGTTATTCCTTTGTTAAAACAAAATAAGGATCCTGATGACCATAGCTCCTATAGACCCATTCCTCTCTCTTCATAAGTGGGCAACACTTTCGAGAGGCTAATTAAAACCAGATTAGAATGGTGGGCAGAATCAGAAAAGAAAATTCCAAGTGGTCAAAACGGATTCAGGAGAGGCCACAATACAATGGATGCTCTTACATACTTCACAGTGGATGTCCAACAAACATTTACAGATGGAAAATTGCTTATGGCTGCCAACTTAGACTTATGCAACGCATATAATAATGTGAGCATACCAATTTTAGTAAATAAACTGATAGCTATGGGGCTGCCATCCAGATTTATCAAACAAATTTATAGCCTGTTTTATAAACGGACATTATATGCTCGATGCAATGGTGTTCTATATCACAGGGGCCATTTTAAGTCTTATATTATTTACGCTATACACCGCGAATTTGTCAGACATAATTGATTCACCAGTTGGAATATTACAGTTCGCTGATCACACATTAATATACAGCCAAGCAAAAAGTCTGCTTGATGCCAAGGAAATTCTACATTCAGTCATGTTAAAATTCAGTGAATGGTGTACCGACCTGGGTTTAACTGTATCAGAGAGTAAAAGTAGCGTAACTATTTTCAGCCGTCGAAAAGATGCACGATGAACCCCACCATGACTGGGACCTTTTATTGCTTCCAAGTTGTGCCTTCGGTGAAGACACTTGGTGTTTGGCTCAATTCCAAGCTCCTACTATGGAAGGATCAAATCAATTATGTCAATAAAAATGCAAGCAGTGCTTGAATATATTGCGAATGATTAACCACTTGCATTATGGAGGTGATACCAAGACATCACTAACCATTTACAAACAACTTACCCTCTCTAGAATTGATTATGGATGTTTCCTTTACGGCGATGCCACCCCAACCCATTTAAAAAAGTTGGATAAAATCCATTATAAAGCGTTGAGGTCCGCTCTGGGGCTTCTTACCTCGACACCCATTAATGCTTTGCTAGTAGAGGCTAGGGAATTTCCCTTATATATTAGGAGAAAGTTACTCGCGAATTATTACCAACAGATTATGTGAGGCCGTAGTCCTGTGATTAGAAAAATCAGTAATTTCGCATCCGTTGTATTTACACATAAATATTGGTTAAAAAAAAAAGGATCCAATATTGGTCAATGTGTTCACCGCAATATCTGATCACTCATTATCTCTCCAAAAGGGGGAATTTTTACCGTACTATACGGTTGAACTATCAGAACCCCTAGGTACAAGCAGAAACGTGCTCTTAAATTTCTGTAACTACGATAAGTCAAAACCAAACTCGGCAAATAATGCATATTTTTTAGAAAAACTAGAAAATAAATTTCCCTGTGCCAACGTATTCTATATAGACGGTTTCAAAACCGCGAAAGGTGTAGCATGCGATGAAATGTTTTTGGTTATGTAGTGTTTTTGTGGTAGTTGGTTGTGGCGTGAGCGGTTTAGTATAAGGGCTTGTAGGTATGTTTGAGATAAAAATATTAGTAATAATCAAGAGAGCACCACTGTTTTTAAAATAGATATATTATCTCTAAGTAAATTTAAGTATTTTACAATATCACAACTGTATCTTAATAAATCAGATGCATATCTAGAATAAATGCAAATCTCTATCACTGGCACTGAGCGATTCCTGAAGTGTTCTGGCTTTAGAAGCAGAATGCAGACTGTATTGTTTGAAGGCAGAAGGCAGACTATTCTGAAGGAATGCTCTCTTTGGCGGGGGATTTTTTTTACGAAAGAGTTGGCCTAAACGGGTTTTTGTGCCTTTGTTTTTCTAATAGTAATGACCCCAATTTACACTACCTGACTCTTTTCACTGCACTAAGATACATTAAAATATTAACAAAATTCTATGTTTGATACTATAAAATATTCTAAACTATTTTTCAAAACTATTATTTTTCTATTTCGTTCTTTCACTACAACGAATTAGTCTCTATATTCACGGTGGAACTCGTTGGAATTTATCAAAGCTTACGAATTGCACAAGCAATGAATAATACCCAGTCAATGGTCATTTTATGGGATAGCAAAAGCGTTCTATCCAAATTAAAACACCCGGGGAAGGATGCTTCCCTTTTCTATTAGAAACTGACAAACTTCTGAATAATATAGCCGATTAAATCAATTCACTTAATCCGCATAAAGGGCCATTCAGAGCTAAAAAAGGTAACGAAATGGTAGATGCGAGAGCCAAAGAGGCTCTGATATCAAACTGGTGTCCAACGATCAGTATACTTATTACCATCTGATATTAAAAGTAATTATAAAATTAAATCGTATTCATTATGGCAAACTGAATACAAAACCATTGCCAAAAATAAAGAGCAGTTTTACGCCGTCATAGAACCATCAATCCCTAAAAAGCCATGGTTTCATGACTTCAAAGTGGATAGAAAATTCTATGGCACACTGACGCGACTAAGATTCAACCACAATTATACCCCACATCATTTAGCGAGGACAGGCATCGACATAAGTGATACATATTCCTGTGATTCGGAATCGGTCGCGGACGCAAACCATCTAATTCTGGCATACCCTAAGTATGGCAAGGATAGAAATAAATTGTGGAAAGCAATCTTAGAAACAAACTGTATCTTGCTACCAAATTTGAATACAGTTCTAGCAACAAAGGATAGAAAACTACTTATATGCGGAATTAATTGAATATATTTAATTAAATAGAATCCCAATCTAGCTAGTGTATATGACAGGGATCTTTAAAACAATATATGTTGGCCAATTGCAAGACCAAAAGGCAAAAAAAAAGGCACAACTACATACTCCACTAAAAACGCCGAGTGAAATCGATAATGCTGTTGAAAGATTTACATTCATTATACAAGAAGCAATACTGACATCAACACTACCAACTAAACAAAGTCAAATAACAACCAAACAAATGATACTATCTGCCATAAGGCAACTAATAGCAGAAAAACGACGACCCCGCGCCAGGTGGCAACGTTCAAGACTAGCATCAGAAAAACGTAACTTCAACAAACCCAGTGCACAACTAAAATCACAACTTACAGAATTAATGATGAAGCTACAGTTCGAACAATACACTACTAGACTGCCCAACAAGGACAACTCTCTCTGGAACGGCACCTGTAAAATACTTTCCTATAAAAATATATTCAGACCCCTTCGAAAAGACGATGGGACCTGACATGTCTGATTCTGACAAAGCACAACTATTTGCAAGTTACTTACAAACAGTATTTCCACCTCACCATGACTTACACAATTTCTAAAGTTACAAAAACAACTCCCTCTCAAAAAGTCTCCGGGTTATGATCCTAACAGTCTCCTGTAATCCTATCAAATGTTCTAAAAATGCACAAATATTCCTTACTAATCTCTATAATTCTATACTCCCACACTACCTATTTCCCATTACTGTTAAATTTTCTTTAATAATCATGATTCCGAAACCAATGAAACCTCAACACTTACCTTCCTCCTACAGGCCGATAGGTCTTCTTCCATTTTTCACCAAAATATTCGAACGACTTTTCCTCAAACGCCTTCTCCCTTTAATAGAACCACACCTACCCAATCACAAGTTCGGTTTTAGAGGTCACCACAGCACCATTCAGCAGGTTCATCGCATTGTAGATACCATATCCTGCAGCCTTGAACGGGGGGGAGTACTGCTCGGCCGTCTTTCTCGACGTGTTTGGCACCCGGGCTTGCTCTCAAGCTCAAGGAAATCCTTCCCTCCACATATTAATTGATCCTAATAAAATCCTACCTCACTGAACGATACTTCCGGGTCAGACATGGCTCTAAGTTCTCCTCCAGTTTCCTCGCGAGGGCCGGAGTACCGCAAAGAAGTATCTTCTAGGCCCTCTACCTTACACCCTCTACACATGCGATATTCCACAATCACCGCCTCATTTGCAGATGACACAACTTTCTTTACTTCCGATCCAGATCCACAATCCGTCACACACAACATCAAAAATCACTTAAAGAAAGTAGAATTATGGTGCAAACAATGGAAAATTAAAATTAAAGAGAGTAAAAGCACCAATGTAACGTTTACACTCCGCCAAGGAACTTGTCCTTCGCTGTATTATAATAACAATCCCATCCCTCTTGCAGACACCATGAAATACTTAGGTATATACTTGGACAAAAGACTCACGTGGAGCCCAGATACTAGACTTAAACGACAAGAGCTAAAAACTCGATACAGACTTCTCCTTGGACTACTAGACAAACGTTCGAAACTCTCATTAGACAACAAAGTACTTATACAAAATAAAAAACTTTACGACCAATTTGGGCTTACGGGGTTGAAGTCGTGATTCAAAAATAATCCAGTCCCTCCAATCCAAAATCCTCCGCAAAATTACCCAAGCCCCATATTACATATCCAACCTGACCTTACATAAACAGAAATGATATCTTCCCGTTACAAAAAATTCCATGAATCTCTCCTCCTTCATCCTAACCCTCTCGTCCTACAATTGACCTCTGCCCACATTCCAGGTAGTCATCTCTACCGTCTGAGACACCTGTGGCCGCGAGACTTACTTTTTCATCATCAAACAGCCAAAGTACACAATAAGGGACACTATTATTGAATAATGTCCCTCACATGTGCGCATGTCTTTATTTTCTTTAATTACTTTTGCTCATTGTATTATTATACATACAGTTGTAAATATCAATAAAAATATTTAAAAAAAAAAGATGCAAAGTACGCTGCAGCGGTCACTATTTACAAGGTTCTATATAACGTTTTTTCTTTCTTTCTAATGCTTTTATTTTCTGCCAAAGTCGCAAAACTGGATGATAAAATTGAGCTGCGGAATTGACAGCTGGTGGTTTCATTATTTATGAAATGAAACCATAGGCTGAGGATTTGGGTCCGGGCGGAACTGGTTTCCTAGATGGTTTATTGCGCGTCTGGACCCGGATATTGCAGAATTGTCGCCAACGCAGCGTTCATTGCTGCTCCCAAAGGGAAGGTTTAGCCGCCTGTGTCGACTGAAGCTCTGCATGTACTGACGAGTTGCCTCCGCTTGGATCTGGAGCACCGGGTAGATATTTTTTAAAGCGAGTTCAGGCGGTAAATTTGGGTAATATTAGTTTGGTTGCGCCCCATCCGAGGAAGACAGAGCCAGTTTGGCCAAAGACGTAGCCTTTCGAGAGTTGGCTATTTTATTACTGCGAAAGTGGAACGAAAGATGGAGAAGTTCTAACAAGGGAAGGACAACGTTTAAGGAATTAAGTGTCATATTTCAAAGGAACTTGTAATATGCAGTTTCACGGTTAGTCACGGAGCATGGACAGTTGAATGGTAAATGGGCAAGGTTGGGTATGGTAGGGGATGGAAGCTGTAAGTATGGACAAGAAGAGCTAAGTGGGCATGTGTTGTTGGATTGCCTTCTGTATTCTAATTTGGTCAGCGCTTGCAGAGAAAGGTTAGGTTCCACGTTGCTTTGGAGAGCAATAATAGTCTGTCCCTGCTGCTATAATAATAGTGCCGCGTTCAGAGGTTTTTGGCGATTTTCAGAAGAAGCGTTGAAAAGCAGAATGGAATGGGTCGATAGGGGCTGATTTGGTAGGAGGTTTGCATGTTGGAATGAAAGTAATTTATTGCGCGAATGTTGCATGAATGCGGAGTTCTGGCTAGCGGTGTAATTATGACCCTTAGTTTTAGGTTAGTTTGTAAGGTTAGATGTAGGGTTTTTTCGTATACTCCCCCCAGGCATATTGAGTTCTGAAGGCGTAGGGGTGTGCATGGTTGAATGGACGAGCTAACTGTGCAAGGTGTATATAAATTTTAACTGTATTGGAATAAATGGAAGATAGATCAGGATCCTTGTCCCCCCCAGGAATAGTACTGGGGGCCTGTAGGTTAGGATTGGTTTAGGAATTGAAATCTTTTTCATTGTTTTGTGGGGTCACACTCAGGATTAGGGGACCATTCAGGTTAGAGGCTTCTTTACGAGCGGGTATTGCGACAGCCTACCCAGTGTGCCTTTTTTCAATAAATAAAATGAAATAAAAATGATATTATACTTTCATCGACCACATATTAATTGTTCACGCAAAACACGCCAATATTATCAACACAAAAAATTTTAAGCAAATTACAGCAAGGTAATCTTTGTGTAGATCTAAATAAATGCACTTTTTCAAAGATGAATGCAAATATTTAGGCGATATTTTAAACAAAAAAGGCATTTTCACAGCATCACGAAAAATTAAAGGCAGTTAAAAACTATGCAGTTCCAAATAAATTAATAGAAGTTAAAGCATTTTAGGGTTGGTAGGTTTTTACAGCAAATTCATACACAAAGAAAAATATAAACTTTGTTTAAGACCAATTTGAGTTGAGGAACTTCTGGTAATTCCGCTATTTATCCAGACCGACGCTTCATTATTTGCATAAAGTTTCTGGAGAACATTAATAAATTTATTTGAAATGCCGACTGTGTAAAGTTTGTAACAGTGCATGCCTATCAGGCGAATCGAATGGTGCCCGAAAGTTTACAGAAAAAGCATTGACTTTCTTTTGGGGGGGGAGGGCGGTAATAATTTTAACTATGTTCATTAAATTAAATATATTGTCCACCGTCGAGTAGCCTTTACAGAACCCCGCCTGGAATTCATTTAAAATATCACCTTCAGTCACCCAATGCTCTAGTCTTTGGAGTAATATACGTATGAACAATTTTGCGATAGAATTTAAAAACGAGATGCCCCTCAAAGTTGCCCGATCCATCTCTTCCTCGGAGGCACTAATATACCGCAACTGTTTCCTTAATAACATGCTCTGGCGAGCTGATAGATCTCCTACGTTTGTAATAAATATTAAAGGAGGCCGGTGAATTTTTAGCGATTTTACCTTTACTATTTGGCGAGGTACTCATAAATGGCCGGATCCAATCCAATTAAGAAAATCTTAATCTTAATTTTTCTATAATAAAGTTGCTAGAATAGTAAAAATAATGGTACATAAAGCGCAGTGCACAGCTACCACTTCTAGTGGGCGAGGTGCGAGAAAGATAGAGAATGTTATCCCACTCCACAAACTACTCCCTTCTCTTAGAAGTATAGGTCAAACCCAGGCACTAACACTTCCGCAGATTTCATAAAGTAAATCCACTAAATATGAATTTTGCACCAGTAGAGTAACTAAATTGTCAGTCTTTCTTTTTATTTTACCTACTATTTTTTTTAAACAACAGCAAAATCGCTCGACAGAAATTATCTAAAATCTATACTATTATAGCAATAGAAATACTAATTATTAGTATTTTCAAACTGTAAACAAAATTTAAAAAAAAAATTCGCTCAAGAACACAATCTCATTCACTTGAAAACAGAGAAACAAGAAACACGTGAATGCACAGACAAACTCTAAACTTTCTGTATAAAGATTTTTTTTAATTCTCATCTGTTGACTTTACAGGTTTCATTAAACTATGGTTTATTTATAAGTTCCGAATTATTTTTATTAATATTTATCACTAGTATATCGCAATATTTGGAAGCTTCAACTAGAATTTGGGTAAAATTTTGAAGTAATTCATCTGGATCCCTGACTATTAAAATATATCATATTTAAAAGTGCAATGAAATTCTGAAAAACAATTTTGGCCCCATTTAATATAAACAATTATTTTCTAAATTGTTCAAAGTATCAGATTGTTGCAATTGATTTGAACAAGAACTGGGTGACAATATTTTTAGAAAGCATTCATTATGGTCGAACAGATCAGACAAATGCAATATTTCCAAGTCATCAATAATATTTAGAGCAGATTCACTGACCTATACCAGATCTATAGCACTTCCTCCCCTTGAAAAGAGAGATAGGTGTAACGTGCTGGGCCTATCGACACGCACCATTAGAAACTTCAAAGTTACTATTAGACATTAGTTCCAAAATTGTCTTCCCTCTCTTATTCAAAAGTTAAATCGAGTGGCATTCTAGGGAACTCAAAGGAAGAATTACTAAATACAATTTCATCAGATACTCGTATATATCCTCATTACCAATTCTTCCATTAAAATCACCCAATACTAAAAAATCTGTATCTTCGGGAAAAATTGAGATAAGATTCTAATTGCTCTTTTAATAAATTAGAACAAAGATCAATGTCAGATGCTGGGCAAAAATTGTTATATAATTTTGATTATGATACTGAAGCTCAAAAATTAACTAGTATTTACGTTTATTTAGGGTTTTTTATGTTCGTAGCTAAATTATTTTTAAAAAATACAACGACGTCTACCAGAAACATTTTCTTTTATTGCGTCAGTAAAAATAAACGAATAATTATTTAAATAAAAAGGCATACCTCTGTCAAAATCAAACGAACAAGTTTCAACAAAACAAAATACATCAATTTGCAGGAGAAAATCTAAAGTTTTTGTCAACATAAAATAACCTGTTGTAACCATAAACATTCCAAAACACTATATTAACGTAGCAAATACTTTTCTTTTGAATTCCTCTAGCACAGATCTTTATATTCGGGCAAGGATGACACGGAATCGGAGCGAAATCGAAAAGTATGCAACTTCTCCTTCACTTTATCCTGCTTCCTCTTCTAAGCAAGTTGCTCATCCGTCTCCAAAGGCGAAGTTTCAAATTAGCCAGCATAGCTAGAGTTTATGTTTACAACTCTTCCTCGGAGGCACTAATATACCGCAACTGTTTCCTTAATAACATGCTCTGGCGAGCTGATAGATCTCCTACGTTTGTAATAAATATTAAAGGAGGCCGGTGAATTTTTAACTAACAGCATAGCTAGAGTTAGAGAAAATGTAAACATCTTTTTAGCATTTTCTAACATATAAAACTAACCACCAACTTTAATATGTATATTAATGCATTTTTATCGATGTTCTTAAATTTTATTAGACAGTCGTAAAGTTTCAGAGACATTTTCCGTGGTAGCCGCCTGCTTCATTTTGTGGTCATCGACTGGTTTCGGGCGTTCGCCCATCTTTCAGGATGCGTTTTGCCAGACAGTGTGTAAAACTGAATTTTCTCTGTGCAAGTCTGTGTTGTCACACTGTCTGAAAAACGCATCCTGAAGATGGGCGACGAACGCCCGAAACCGGTCGATGACCACAAAATGAACCAGGCTACCACGGAAAATGTCTCTGATGCTTTCCAGCTCTGTGGAATCAACCACCACAACAGTCGTAAAGTTTTTTACTTCGCTCTCTGTCCTCCTTTAATCTGTCGTGGTTGATAAGACAATTCAATTGCTTACTCCACGATTGGCTACAATGATTGATTTCAATCTGTTACTACTGAGGGACAAGAGAATGGGCATAGGGCGCAGCCCTTTAGCTATTCGATAACTGTCATTAACCATATTCTCTGTAATATTTATGTTAACTTTTACGCAAACTGACGAGACTGTACTGAAGGCATCCTCAGGCAAAGTATAATGTTGTTTCTGCTGCCTTTTAAGAGAAATAATCTCTTGCTCCTTTCCTACACTTTCTTGTCCAAGTTCAGCTTGTCCTGCTGTTAAACAACTGAGCTCAGGAAGAACTTTATGTAGGGTAATTTTAATAGCCTCTAAACTATTTCTCAATGCTTTAAGGTCAACATTAGCATTAATTGCTTTCATAACATCCTCTAGAGAGACTGTCATTTTTTTATTTATTATTATTATTTTGCAAATGCAAAAATAAAGGCAGAAAAACCTCAAACAGGATTAAAATTATTAATAAGATCTTCTTCTTGTGGACAACGAAAGAAAATACAAAAGAGATGTTTTGTTGAGATCTCAGAAATTCTCACTTTAACTTATAAAATTTAATTAGTTTTAATGTCAATATTCAATAAATTAATTTCTTCATTCACAGAAAAAACTGTACTTCTTTTTTATTACTATTATAAATAAGAAAGCTCTCGTTAAAATACCGAAGAATTACACTTATATCAGTATGAAAGCTCACACCAGACTCGTCATTACTTTTTAATATGTTACTTTCTAAGAGTTTCTATTAAGCTCTATAGTCGTACATATATAAGTGATATATTTGCGGTATACGCGGCTTACTTGAATCCTACTTGTGACATTATTAAATTTTTTAGAAATGTTATTTGCAATTGATGCTGGTAATAATCAATCTGCTAGGATTATTTTTATTGGTGACTTTAATTGTAGGAGAGATCTTAATGATATGATATATTTTATTTGCCTGTATACATCATTACAATATAATAGGCTCGTCTAACTCAATGGTATACTTTACTTTTAATTTAGTTTATTTTAAAATCGTGTACCGTCCAGTTCTGTTCCATAAACTCTTTTACGTTATAAAAACAATTCTTTTTAAAAAAGTGGTTCATAATTTTGTTAAATTGGAGGTAATCCAACTGCCTTAACTCATTTGGAATTTTTTTATATATCTTCGCGGATTATAATATTTGGAACAGCTGCAGATTTTGTCAGTCTTTTCTTTGTTTTATTTATAAACTGTTTATAAGGATAAAACTCATTACAGTAAAGATTGGTGGCAAACCAAATATAGAAATACAGAAACAAACAAAAGTTGAAAAAATTCTAGATAGAACACTTAGCACCACTTCATCACTTAAAAGAAAGTATACAATGAAAAGTTAGAGTAATAGATAATGATTATGATTATGAAACCTGGTTAATAACATTGTGCCTATTTTCAGACTTGATCCATTGTACTGGATTTAAGTAAATAATGATTAATGATATAAAAGAGATCTCCACCAAGTGCAGTCACCATAAACTTTATTATTTTATTGATTTTTTCGTCCACAATTGACCTCAAAGAGTCTGTGTTGATCTTTCGAAGCGAGCGGATCAAAGTTCGATCTGCACACTCGTTAGGCGTACAGGCAAGATCTCATATTAATTTCACTTATAGTTTCTTTTGTTTTTAGTTCTTTTTCCAAGTTTTCCTAAATTTATTAATTCTTTTTTTTTTTTTAA
>JAAEAF010010852.1:0-13814 GCA_011037195.1 Triatoma infestans | reverse complement strand
TATTATTGTTTTATAGTACAAAATACTT
This sequence comes from Triatoma infestans, assembly GCA_011037195.1. Classification (NCBI taxonomy): domain Eukaryota; kingdom Metazoa; phylum Arthropoda; class Insecta; order Hemiptera; family Reduviidae; genus Triatoma; species Triatoma infestans. Next base: position 13,786 of record JAAEAF010010852.1, on the reverse strand, counting down.
TAAACAAAGAGTTTACCTAATACATTAAAATGATACAAATAATAAGATTTAAGTAAAATAAAAGCAAAAACAAAAAAGTATCTTACTTTATCAATATAAACAAATGATATTTTGTTATCCTACTTTAGCTTAAACAGTTAGCAATTTTCAGTTTATGTATGCATTTTCCTTTTTTCCATATACATAATGCACATATATATACGCATACATACATACACATATGCACACACACACACACACACACACACATACATACATACATACATACATACATACATATATTACTTATTATTATATATACATTATATTATATATTTTCACAAAAGGTAAGAATTATTTATATTCACACAGAAAGAAAAGATAACTTCAAAATATAATCACAATAGGTGTAAATACAAAACTACAAAAATAAATTAATTACCACTCATTGAGTACAAAACTTCTACATCTAACGGCTTGTGTTATGAAATTATAAATTAAATCGATCTTTTGGGGAGATAGAAGCGACAATAAGTTTTCGTAGCGTTCATAAGCGGCCACTCCCTTAGAAGATAAGTTAATTCTAAATGGTTCAAGAGTATAACATTCAAACATAAAATGCAACAAAGAATCAGGCTTCATTGATTTACATTAGTGCAAATATTATTAGAGTCAAATACGTATCTATTATTGTTATAGTATAAACAGAATTTGGATAAGTTGGCCAGACGTAATTGGACTATTATTCTGATTTTTTTAATACTGCAATTAACATTTAAATAGTCTTCACCCATATCCAGACTGCTCAAATTTCTATATACACAATTATATCTAGAGTTCCAAACTGATTCTATATCCCTGCTTAGATAATTGTTAGTTAATTTGGCGATTATGTTTTTAAAATCCTTTCTCTAATATGATGGGTCTCTAAATAATAACGTATCGAAAGCTCCAATAGCGAGAAGTTCATATTTTAGTTGAGAAATCCAGTTATAAATAATGTTACTATCTTAGAGGGTGTTATCAATTTTTAAGACGTAAAGTATGTCTATTTATTTCAGGCGGGATTTAAAGTTCCAACTACCCAAAGTAGGTGTCGTGCGACGGCGGGGCGCGAAAGCACTTCGACTTTACTAATAACATTTTTTTAAACAAATATAAAATTTAGTTATACGCTGGACTCGAACTGGCGTCCTCCCACTTACAAGTCCATGCTCATAACCACTACACCAACACCCGCCCCTTTTTAAGAAGTATGTTGTTACACAATAAATGGTAGTCTGTGTGCGCAGGCATTTCTAAAATTTTTAGCAATAACTTGACCATGGCCTTAATTATATTTACTTTTAAAGGATATATATTCCACATTCAAGGTGTAAAAACGAGTTGGGGCAATTTTTGGGAAGATTATATACAAATTTTAGAAACTGTAACTGAACGGATTCCAAATCAATAGCGTATCTGTATGCCCACACTTCAGAGGAAAATAAAAGTGTAGACTTTGCCAATGAATTCAGTAATTTTAATCTGGGTTTATGACAATTAGCTCGAAGTTTACTAAGAATGTTTCTTACCACTCCGGACGCCATTTTTCCCTTCGTTATAAAAAATTTTGAGGCCTGAAAATTCTTACCATTTGAAGTGATAAGTACACCTAAATATTTAATGTTATTTACCATTTATATGGTTTCATTATTCAGTTTTAAGTGAGATAAATTTCTTTGGGCGTAAATTCTTAGAAAAATACATAACTTTAGATTTAGTAGAATTAATGGAAATTTGATTAATAGAGCAGTATTCTTCAAGCAGAGCGAGCTTTTCTTTAACATCTATTATAGAGTTTGCAAAAATGACCAGATCATCCGTACATCAGAGTAACAAGATATTATTTTCATCATCAAGTCTAACTGTGGAAGCTCCTTTAGCTTTAAAAAATTCACCAATATCGGATAAATATAAATTGAAAAGGAAGGCTCACCTTGGAGGAAATTGGCTCACCTTGGAGTACTCCAGAAGTTACCTTCACATCATCAGTGTTACCACTATTCGTGGTGATCCTGAGTTTAGCTTTATCGTACAAATTTTTGATTATATTAGTACTTTTGGAACCCACCCCCAATCTCAGCAATTTTGAGTATAACAGCGAGTGGTTTATGGTATCGAAGGCCCGATTGAAATCTATAAAAATACCAAATAGTGGAACATTGTGCATTAATTTTATGTTTATTATGGCAGAAAGTGTAAATATATTGTCCTCACAACCACGTTGCTCCTAAACCCATTTTATTCTTCAGGGATTTATTAGTTTGTCAGTGTTAACATTACTAAAAAGGTATAATATTAAGCAGTTACTTGCAAATACACGACGATCACAAAAATTATTAATTATTTATATTTTTTTTCCTAAAAAAAAATCTGGTATGAAACACTCACACAACTTTCTCAAAATTATAATGACAAATTTTACCATAAGTGTACCAGATTTAATGAAATTCTTAGAGAACTGAAAAAAAAAAAACTGTTCAGTAAAAGCGCACTTCCGGGTTTACTTTAATTTTCATGAAACTCTGAATTTTGGCCATGTATTTATATCTAATTAATTTTATTTGGATAGTAGAATTGTATAATCAACTATGATAGCACAAAACATAACCCCATCCTTCCCCTAAAAGTGTCCTTAAATGAATTTTTCCTTTGAGAAATGTTTTTAAATAAAGTTGTAGATGATCTTTGCACGATTTTTAGTTGACATATGAAGTTTAAAGAAAATCGTACGGATTTTTTTTTTAGAAAATCGCGAAAAAGTGAGAAAAAAAAACATTCAGTAAAGTGGTACTTCCGGTTGAGAATTTTGACACGTAACTTACTGTGAGATTCCATGGTGATACCTAAACGAAATATTAAGTTTGAACTTTCTACGCATTCTTCATTTTAGAGTTATGCTATTCACATACACAAACAGACAAACCATTTTCTACAAATCACTTTTTTTTGGACACAGGGGACCTTAAAACGGATATTTCCGGTGAAAACTCGATATCGAAAATTTCAAACACGATTACAATACTTCCTCTTTTACTAAGGAGTAAGAGAATGTAAAAAAAATCACTTAAACTAAAAAATTTAAAAAGTCATGATTTTCTAGTTAGATTTTATGTGTTTATTCCAAAAAGCTTAGGGTTTATTGCTGCAATGTTTATATGTATTTAATTTCGTTGAATCTTAAAAATATTCGGAAATATTTTCTGTTTCTGTCATGTAAGCGTAATTGTATGAATTTTGTTTATAAGTAATAAAGATAAATACATGCATACTTAAGTTTCCAGGTTGAAACCGCGTCAGTGATTTGTTAGAAATCGTCGTTTGGCCCATATTGCAATGAGCTTCTTCAGGGTAGTTTCATCTTGGGACTATAATAATAATAATAATAATAATTAATTAATAATAATTAGCTAATAACTAGCTTATATAATGGAGTTGATGAGGAGAGAAATTAGGATTGATTAATTAGACGAGATCTGAAGACACTGTTATAATATAGCTATAAGTTACACAAACTGCATTGGACTTGTAATGATTTTATAGAATAAAGGGTGAGAGTAGAGTTATGACACGATGCGATGTAAATGGTTGAATCTGATAGATATAGATGTCTAGATCTCTCACTGGCTTATATACAGGTTCTCCCCACTCTAGCCTGCTTAAGTCAGAGACTACCAGAGAGAGTCTGTTTTCTCTCGGTCGGGCTTGTGTTCTCTCTCTTATCGTTACACTTACTTTATTAGCTTTCAAGGTGAAACGACCCTGAAGAAGCTCATTGCAATGTGGACGAAACATCGGTTTCTAGCAAATCACTGACGCGCTTTCAATCCGAAAAAACTCAAATGTTTTTTACTAAATACTAATGTTAAGGCAACTGAGTAAAATTTTTTAAGTTCAACCAAAAAATTTTCAGTTTGATAATTTATTGTAGCCCTATTGTTGATCAACGTGTCCACAGAGACCTGGGAGTAATTCAGCTATATAATTTTACGTATTAATAATCTAGGCTAATATATCCTAGTACGTTTATTTAAACAAATCTAATTAGTGTACAGTCATGCGTTACTGATTAGTGTTTTGCTACCATCCTGCATTTTGAATGAATATATTTTAGGTTAATACATTTATGCTATTATTTTAGGTTAATATATAAATTATATAATTATTTTAGGTTAATACTTATATTATATTAAAACTGTATATAATTATGTATTAATTTAAAATGGAATTGATTAATTAAAGCGGTTACTAGCGGAAGAATTGTCCATTAAAGACCCATAGGTATACTATAGCGAGAATATTACTGTTCGGTCATTTGGCCATTTGGATTATCAAGAGTGTTAAGGAAATTTAATTGCACAATAAGAGGATTAAAATGAATAGTTAAAGTTGCGGAATTTTTTGCCCAGTAAGCTTCAGTTTCAAAATATACATAAGCTTGAAACAACGTTATATATATATAAAAAACTTATTCCCTCTCCCTTTCTTTCTCCCTCACCCCTCTATATATATATAAGTTATGATTTTTTGTATTTATTTATTTTTTTTTTAATTTAGAAAAGAAAAAGTTTATTTAAAAATTACATCGTGGTGAGCCGTAGCACAATTCATTGTTTACATTTTCTAGTTTCAATATTAAATTACATGAATGATGCGTTTGCAGTTTTACTGGTTAATAGCTGAGAACATGGAAGATCATATAACTCCTCCATTCTTAAAAGGAAGCTCTGGCTAAGGAGATGCCTAAATTCATTTCATTCATCATTCGTGGCGCAACAACCCACGTGCGGATCAAAGGCCTCCTCCTGTAGCAAAGTCCCCCAAACATGTCCGTAGCTGCAGCCTTCCAGTCTTGCATACCTAGCATGGAACGCGCATCCACCTCCATATAATCTAACTAGCGTAATTTTGGGCGTCCCCCTACGCCAAGTAGAGTGAATAATCTCTTCTAGGAGCTTCCTTCTAGTATGAAGTTATCGCCTATCCTAGCTACATGTCCCGCCCATCTAAACCTTGCATCACTTTAATAAATCCATTACCTCTGCATTATTTCTTATACGCCAAGACTAGTTTGCCGGATCCGAAAACTGCTCCGAAAATCCGTCTTAATGTTTTCCTCACCATTCGGAGTAATTGGGATTTTTGGATTTTGAATAACGTAGGTAAGCAAGCATACATAGGTCTGATCAATGTCTTGTAGCGACGCAGTTTTAGGTGTTGCGAGATAAGAATGTGATTTTTCAGGTGCCTAATCAAACCAAAGAAAGTAACAAATTATTGGTGGCTTATTATTCTTCGCTGGATTTCCTCATTCATATCATTATCATTAGTCACCAGTGAGCCATGATAGACATAACTATTCACGCTCTTGAAGCTGTAGCAATCCAACTTGTACTTGGTTCGGTGGATTATCTTGAGGATTAGTGACCATATAATCGATCTTGGATTCATTCACGGCTAGTCTTGGATTCGCGCAGCCACATTCTGCAATCTGGAAAAGGCCTCACTCATGGCCCGGATGATATCAATATTTGCGGCTTCTTTTTGTATAGGGTTCCTAGTATTTTATGAGGCTGGGTTGCTAGCCAAGCGCTCAACCACCAACCTGGAGGATCAGGTCATTTAAAATCAGAATTTCCCTATTCTAGGCCAGTTGGCTTCACCATGTCTTACAGAGACTGGCCTGCCCATGGTTGTATTTTGAAGTTTTCCTTCTCCTATCCGGATAACCTTCACCTCGGATGTGAGATCTATCCTCCCAAAATGCAGTTTAACGTCTTGCCCAGGATGAGCATTGAATTCGGCAATTTAGTTTCATTTGGATCATTTTCTTTTACAAAACGTTTTGTACTGCATTGTTTTAGCTTTACATTTTACGATATTTTTTTCTATCCTTACAATTGTTATTATATTAGGCCGCTTTTAAGCACGCGTGTTCTAAAAGCATTTGTCTTATATACACACTTTTATGTATCGTTGTTTAGCCGCTTTGATGACGCATTCTCAAAATTCTGTCGCCGGGGTGACAGGTGTTTTAAAAGTAAGTTGATTTAAATTGGTTATTTTATGCAACGCTTTTATTGTCGCTGACGCTAGCTCGGGTAGGAGGAACTTATTTCGCTAGTCTGTACACGTGTGAATGAAAACATTGTTGACCTGCTGGTGCTCATGGGAAAACCTCGATGTTGAATTATTTATCGACGAAATAAAATAAAAAAGCGACCATCTTTGTGGGATTCATCATCGGTGGCTTGCTTACAAAATTAGTCAACTTAAAAGAGATCAAATATATAACACATGGATCTATTTTTTATCATCACACACTTTCTTGTTGTACGGATCTATTTTAATAAATTTAATTTTAAAAGAGGTACGTGACAAGACACGCTACAAAAGTTCCATTTTTGTTTCATCTTCAAACTTCGCGTAGCAACAAAAAACGCGTGCATAAAAGTACTCTTAGAGTCTTTTAACGTGTCTGTAGTATAATCTAGCTCGCAAGGGGTATCTGTTGCATGCAGTTACGTGGGGAGTAGCGACCCCACAGGTTACCCCAATGGGAGTAGCACCCCCATTAGATTAAAGCTCCTTAGGAATCTCAGTATTCTGGAGGGCTCTAGAGAGGATATATTCTCCTCATCTTCCTGGTAACTACCCAGGCTCCTAAATCTTCTCTGAGTGTCAGCTTCGCAGTCTGTGAGAAAATGTATCAGAGTTTCCTCTGTTCTCCCGCAGAATCTGCACGTGCTGTCACTCTCCAAGCCCAGCTTCGTCAGATGCTCTCTGAGTCTACACTGCCCCGTGAGAAAACCCGTAAGAATGCGGAGCTTCTTCTTACTGAGCCCAATGCCTCCAATCTTTTTTGGGTTGTAATCTTCCAAGCAGATCTTTGCCTGCCTCAGTCCCGGAAGGGAGTTTCACAGTTGCATCCTCCTCTCCTTCTCCTCTTTCTTAAGATTCCCTAGGAGAAACTGGTCGCTCACCCAATAAAAGAGTTCAGGCTCCAAGAGTGAGGATGCAGCGCTTTTCTTTGCCAGTGCGACGCCATCTCATTTCCTTCAACGCCCAAATTCCCTGGCACCCACCAAGAGGGTGAATTTATTCCTCCTACCCAGGTCATTGAGTTTGCCTTAGCATTACCAAACCAATTTAGAGTTGATAACATGAGAGCTCAGCGCTCTAATGGTTGCCTGGCTATCGGAAGCTGTATATATTGGTAGAGAGATACTTCAAGCGAAAGATACTGCGTAAGATCTATGGTCCAATAAGTGAGAGCACAATTTGACGACGTAAGACCAATAGGGAGTTATATGCCTTGATCAGATAGCCGAATATTGCAATTTGAATAAAACTGAATAGATTGAGATAGGCCAGACAGATTGCGAGGATGGGCCAAGAGGAGATCTCATATAAGCCCCTACAAGAAATTCCTAATCGCAAAAGGAATAAACTGGTCAGGAGCAACATAAATATGCATGTTACAACGGATAAAAATCCCAGATGTTATCCAGTATGTGGGACGTATCCGCAATATTCAAAAATTTGATTATTTACAGAAATGAAGGCCGCAAGGGTATCTGTTGCATGCAGTTACTTGTGGTGTAGCGAACCCCACAGATTACCACAGCTCAAAACTCCATGCACTTCTGCAGAACACTTAAACTACAAATACTTTACTCTTTACACTAAACACAGTACACTAACTAGGGTGTCCCCCTAGCAAAGGAAAGGAAGGGATTAGTTCAGTGGTAGCGCGCGGAACTAGCAACGCGGAGGTCCCATGTTCGAATCCAACATACTGCCCTTAGATTTTCTCTTCCTAGGTGCCTCTACAACTACTGTCTGGTGATGGGCAGTGTTGTTCTGTATTTCGAGAACACTGCTTGGAGGCCGGTAGTGCACTGAGAAGGCTCCGGGGAAGGGGGCACAATAGTTCTTTCAGGTCGCAGTGCATAATCCCCTACAACAATCTACGAATAGTATAATCTAAGGCTATTTTATTAAAGCGGTCTAATATAAGTTTTGATCGACCATAATTTCGTTCAGACATTTCCTTATAGCCAAATAGTCTGTTTGACAGTAGTAATTTTAATTTTTTTTTTTTTTTTTAATTTACATAGGTTTTATTAGTTTTTGTGATTAAGTTTCGACTTTCATGTATTATTATTACTAATTCATTATTATATACCTGGGGATAGGATTTTATTGGATTAACCCTGTGAAACTTGGTTATATACATATACAGTATCTCTAGAATATAATAATAAATTATCTTGTTTAATATTTTAGCACAATGTGTGTATTAGTGATCTGGCTGGCTATTTTATCTCTCGTTAATTATGATTTCAGTGCTTTTTTCGTTGTATTTCATAATTTATTTGTTTTGTTTAATTTTTTTTTTTCGTCATTTCCATTTTTGTTTGTTCAATTAATTGAGTAATGTAGATTGGTTTGTTTTGAACTTATTTAAAAATTTTGTCATAATATATAATCGTCAAATTAGGTATCAAAGATATTTCTTTGATTATAGCGTTTTACGCTATTTATTGTAATATCTTTTATTTTTTTATTAAATAGAATATTTTACTTTGCTGTTTAAACGATTTATACTAAATTTTATCACACATTAGTATGCTTATTAAAACTAAGATTATTTATCTAAAGAAGTGTATATCCTATTTTAATATCTTATTACATGCTAGCTCTATATATGTTAGTAATATTATATGTGTCTTTTATATACAAAGTTCCTATATTAAGTAAGTAGATTAAAGCCAGGGTTGTTAGAAAATATTCTATAACTTGTTGTCTGTTCCCCGTGAAAGGTTCTAGAACATGTTGTTCATTATATTATTGGGGTTTTTATCTTCCTTTTTGGGTTTTCTCTTTTGAGGTTATTTTTTTATGTTTAGCCATATGATTTTTTTCCTTCGTATTACAATGACTTAGATTAACAAATGGCAGCTTTTTAAACTCATTATTTAAAACCCTTTGTATCGTCTCTTTTTGAAACAAAGCTTTCGACACTGGCATACTGGTCTCATCTTTCAACTGACTGAATACAACTTTCCTTTATACTTAAACAAACTTATACATCCTTACCTTACTAATAGGCCCGCAAGGTGGTTTCTGTTGCATGCAGTTACTTGGGGAGTAGCGACCTCACGGGTTATCACAGCTCAATACTCCATGCACTTCGTCAGAACAGTACACAATACACTTAAGCTACATACACATTACACTTTATAGACAAGGACAAACACAGTACACAAACTAGGGTCTCCGTCCCTAGTTAACTGGCGAAAGCCAAGGGAGAAAGAAGGGATTAGGTCAGTGGTAGCGCGCCGGACTAGCAACGCGGAGGTCCCGGTTTCGAATCCAATATGCTACCCTTAGATTTGTTCTTCCTAGGAGGCTTTACAACTCACTGTCCGGTGATGGGCAGTGTTGTCTGTAGCTAGAGAATTCTGCTTGGAGGCCGGCTTTGCATTAGAGAAGGCTTCGGCGGGCACAATAGATCTTTCAGGTCGCAATGCAATAATCCCCAACAACAAAACAATCTACAAAGATCTACCTTACTAATAGACAATCCTACGTTCATTTTTCCTCCGATCTATATTCAGTTAAAGCCGAGCGTTTCCCAAGGTTCAATTCTCGGCCCTTTCCTATTCATCACCCACGTAAATCCTTTTCCTAAACTTGCCCATGTCAACTTAGCCCTCTATGCTGACAATGCCGCTATTTACACATACTCCTGGAGAATTGACACGATCACCAACAGACTTAAAAATTCAATAGACAAAATAACAAATTACTGTACAAAATGGAAAATAAAAATTAACCACAACAAAACCAACGCCATCCTTTTTACAAAACACAGACTCATAAACAAAAAACTTCACTAAATATAACAATACTATTATACCATGGACAAACAATGTTAAGTATCTCGGAATAACTCTAGACAGCAGACTGAACTTTACCATTTACGACGTACAAGATAAAGTCAACTCAGGTTAGATGACAATCAGACCACTCTTTCCACTACTCTCCCTAACCTCAAAATGACTGCACCTTACAAACTTCTATTCTACAAAACCGTTGTTTAAGGGTTAATGCCAATGTTGCTATACGCTTCCTCTGCCTGAAGCTTAACCTTTGCCCACTAATATGCAAAAAAATTACAGACTATACAGAACAAATTTCTTAGACCCTCCACTGACATATCACGCTACAACAAAGTTACCCACTTACACCCAGACTAACTACAACAGAGACTGTACACAACCACATCAAAAATAGACCACTAAAACTATTGATGACATCCTTAGAGAATCCCACACAAACCCTCTTTGCCACAAAATTGGAAACTACGACAGAACAATTACATACAGACACAAAAGAATTAGAAGTATCCTTAATTAACCCTTCCCCCCTGAGCTGCAGGTTTTTCCTTCCTTTTCCCCTGCAATATAAATTTGTATTGAAGGATGTAATGTTTAACACATTGGAACTTCAATGTCATTTGTAAATATGTATATAAAAATTTTTAAATAAAATTGTATTGAATTAAAATTTGAAAATTATCATACGGTTTGCTCATTTTTGTCTATTTTTTTTTTTTTTTTTAATTTAAGGCGCGTCAACATCTATGGTCATTATTAGCGCCCGGAGATTTCTCAGTGCGCTGCTGGCCACCGTGGCCACCGGACAGTGTCCTCTTGTTACAGGCAACACTGTCTTCGCCGAACAGTGAGCTGTAGAGGCTCCTAGGAAGAAAAAAATCTAAGGGAGCACAGCTGGACTCGAACCCGGGTCCCTCCGCGTAGGAGTCCAGTACGCTAACCACTTAGCTATTCCCTTCCCCCTTTTTGTCTATTCTTAACATAAATCTTCTTCCCGTGATTTAATACAATCTTCCATAACTTTTTTTCTTTTATTTATTACTTTATCTTTGTTTATAATCCAGCACACATGAATCAAGTCATAGAAAATCTAATTATACCTCATCCTCTAGAACCTCCTCCAAAACCTTTTCATCCTTCCGAAGTGAAATCCCTCATTGATCATATCCCTCTAAAAAAATCCCCAGGGCATGATCTTATTACTTCAGAGATTATCCGCCACCTTCCCCGAAAGGCCATAGTGTTCCTAACCTCAATTTACAACTCTGTATTGCGCACCACTCACTTTCCCATTCAATGGAAATATTCCCTAATTACCCTAATTCCCAAGCCTCATAAAAATCCCAGTGACATATCCTCCTATAGACCGATTAGTCTCCTCCCCGTGCTATCTAAGATCCTCGAAAAACTACTCCTTAAGCGCATTATCCCAATTCTAGAATCCCAAAATATTATTCCTTATCACCAATTTGGTTTCCGCTCCCAGCACTCCACCATACAGCAATGCTTCAGAGTCGTAGACACAATATCCTCTGCTTTAGAAAAAAAGAGTTTCTGCCTGGGTGCCTTCCTGGACGTAACTCAGGCTTTCGACAGGGTATGGCATCCAGGGCTGTTATATAAACTAAAGCAATTCCTTCCTACTCCATATTACCAAATCCTTCAGTCCTATCTGACGGATCGCTACTTCAGAGTTAGGTGCGGCATTGAGTTCTCCGACATCAAACCCATTCACGCCGGCGTTCCGCAAGGAAGCATCCTTGGCCCTGTTTTGTACACGGTATTCACTGCTGATATTCCCACACATCCAGAAACCCTGATCACAACCTATGCAGATGATACTGCAATATTATCTACAAATCCTAATCCTGCTCAAACTTCCTCACATATCCAAGAACACCTTGACCTCATCTCTTCTTGGTGCAAAAAATGGAAAATAAGACTTAATGAAGACAAATGCCAACAGATTACTTTCACTTTACGTAGACAAACCTGCCCTCCCGTACGTATCAACAACAAAGAAATACCGACTTCCACGCAAGTACGCTACCTAGGACTGTATTTAGACAGTCGACTTACATGGAACCCTCATACGAGACTGAAAAGACAAGAATTAAATAGACGTTATGGACAACTACGAAGACTGCTTGGACGGAGATCAACCATAAAGGTACAAAACAAACTGACTTTATACAAAACATTGCTGAGACCTGTCTGGACCTACGGAGCTGAACTGTGGGGCTCCGCGAAACAATCCAACATCCAGAGAATCCAATCCTTTCAATCTAAAGTCCTTCGCCATATTGTAAACGCTCCCTATTATGTCTCTAATTCAACTCTCCACAAAGACCTCAATATCCCTTTCGTTAACAAGCTAATCCGTACACGCTTCCTTAATTTCCACACTAATCTTCAGATTCATCCCAATCCCACCGCACAAACCCTATCATCTTCCACCCATCCCGACAATCCTCCACGTCGCTTGAAACGACGTTGGCCACGCGACCTCCTAAACACCTAGCTTCCTTTTCATTCCCTGAGAGTTCCAGCATTGGTTGGCTCCTCTCAACATGCCTCTCTGATTGTGGCGTTGAGTCCTAGGGGATTCAGTGCATCACAGTCTGTGACACGAAATTCACATTTACATGATGTATATATGTACAGGTTGTAAATAAATTTAATAAAGGAGAAAAAAAAAAAAAAATCTTTGTTTTATTATGCGTCTTAATTGGTTGTAATTATTATCTAATTTATTTTCGAGATTTAGTACAAATAAGTGATTAGCCTTTATATGACCAAATAATGTTTCCTCAAGGGTTAATTTAATGGCGGAATGAATACTGTTATTTGTAACCTAATACGGCGTAACCTATTTTCTTTTCTTTTTGGAAAAGTGTATTATCTTTTTCGAATTCTTTACTGTTTTCTAGAATTGTAATATATTCTACTTATGTCGAGTGAATTTTGCAGCTATTCCAATTGGTTTCCTGATTCGATTTTGTGTAACTTTAATAATTCTTTGATTAGAGAGCATTATTAAACTCTAATCCGTTGCTTGACATAATTTGTTCAAAGAGAACAAAATGGGTGAAATATTTAATTAATTTATTTTGCGATTTCGGTAGGTTTTTCCCACACTTTAGCTTGTACACTTATGCAAATTTAGAAAAATAAATAGATAATGGTCAAAAATGTATTAAAATCAATTTTAATACAATCCATATGATTAGCTGCAAGTGGTGATTCGTTATGGGATTAGAATCATTAAAAAGATTCATAAGGGTCTGAAGAACGCATAAGTACATATTAAATGAATCAAAAAATCTGGTGTGAACTTTCTCTTACTCCAGTTATCTCCCACAACTTTCTCTTACTCCACTTGTCAAAATTATAATCGACAAATTTTATAGTTTTGTGTATGCAAATTTAATGAAATTCGTAGAAAACTGAAAAAACTGTTCAGTAAAAGCGCACTTCCGGTTTACTAATTTTCTTGAAACTCGGAATTTCAGCATCTATTTATTTCTAACTAATTATGTTTGGATGATAGAATTGTATAATCAACTAGGATAGCACTTGAAATTTCCCAGAGAAATGTTTTAGATAAAAGTTGTAGATCTTTGCATGTTTAGTTTATATACGACGTTTCAAAAAAATCGTCAAAGCCATTTTTGAGAAAATTGCCGAAAAGTGAATAAATCATTTAGTAAAGTGGTAAAGTAAACGCACTTCCGGTTATCCGATTTTTTTCAAACTCGGAATTTCAACAACATATTTAATGCTAATTAACATTATTTAGATGGCAGAATTGTCTAATAAACTGAAACAGCACTTTAGATGGAAACCTAACCCCACCCCTC
>JAAEAF010010851.1:0-38947 GCA_011037195.1 Triatoma infestans | reverse complement strand
TCCTGCCACAGCTTTGTTATAAACTTCTCACGATGCTGGGTAATAAAAGTGATGGAACAATGAACTTGCTTTGCAACGGTTTCAAGAAGATGGATTATACAGATCGTTCGAGTATCTCTAAAAAAACTGAGTTTGAAAGTATGGGCCAACGGACTATAGATACGTAGAGCCAATGAGCAACTATCTTCAACTTCTTCAGTTGCTAGGAATTCATGTCGAAAGCTGGGTGTAGTTCAATCTCTAAAGAAACTAACGAATCCAGAAGATTGTTATCTTATCCGAAAGTCAGGCCGCCATTGAAGCACTGAGCTCATTAGTTCGAAAATGGGTTCGGAATGTCTAGGTAAATTCAGTAAGTAGGATTTTACCCTACTGACCAAGCAAACCTACTCACGTCACTGGGAAAATCTAATTATTTCTGAGTAGCTCTGACTGGAAAAAATCTGAGATGTGAATTTATCTCAACAAAGACAGGCGCTGGAAATACTAACAGGTTCCTCAAAAGATTTTCCGAAAAATGCTTTTTCCACTTAATAATGGGGTTATTACCATACTGTTTTTTTTTTAATTTAAGGCGCGTCAACATCTATGGTCATTGGCGCCCGGAGCCTTCTCAGTGCACTGCCGGCCAGTATTTTCTCATTACTTCATCACCGGACAGTGAGTTGTAGAGGCTCCTAGGAAGAAAAAATCTAAGCCGGGTCCTCCGCGTGGGACTCCAGTCGCTAACCACCTAGCTATTAGCTATTCCCTTCCCTAAATACTATAGTTAACCTAATACCTAAATACTACAGTTAACACTTCTAAATTCATTCCCTCCATTTTCCATTTTTCATTTGCTGCTTATCTCCCTCCTTTACGAAAAACAATTAATTTTTATTTATCAATGTTATTATATTGATTCCACATACTACTATTGTTCAGTTTTATTAATCATCATTTGTGACACCTACTTCTCTGGAGCAATCAAGTCTGTATCGTCGCCTTACATCAAAAAGCTGATGTCCATCCTCCCAACAAATTCTGATACCACCCCGCTACAAAGTCACACAAATCTCTAATAAAAACAGAAAACAGGCGCCGAAAGAGCAGGCATCCCTACTTGAAACCAACTACGGTATTTAAAGCTCGAGTAATTCAATTTTGTGTCCAAACAGAAGAATGGGTGTTTAAATATAAACCTTGAATTGCGTTTATAAATTTATTAGATTCTTCTAAAATTGTTAAATTGTATAAAAGTGCGCTTCTATCCGGATAATCAAGCTGCTTTGAATCAATGAAAAAGCATTATATTTCCATGTTTCAGCCGGGTTTGTAATTTAATAATATTAAGTATATTATAGATATTACTTTAGTTAAATACCTCTCATGGAATCCGGCCTAAACCTCATTCAAAATATTATTTTCATTACCCATCTCTCCAACCTCAGCAAAAGCAGGCCAGAAAACAATTTAGCATACTGTACATAAAGGGAATTCCTCTATAATTGCTCAATAATCCCGGATCTCCTTTTTTTATATAAAGGGAAGATTATAGAGTTAGAGGAACTATTTGGTATATTTGCATTACTTAAAGATATTATAAAAAAAAAAATTAACGGAGACTTATGGAAATTTTCTGGACCGCTTTTAAAAAACTCACAAGGGACATGGTCAGGACCCGGCCTTACCATTTCTTGTCTTTCTCAGTACTTCTTTTAATGTATAGAATTCTAATGGTTTATCGAGTGTTTGGTTCTCATTAAAAGGCGGCACATATAAAAAGATGATCTTACGATATTCAGGTTTAATAAATTAGAAAAGTATTCTTCAGGAGGTTCTATAATTTGCTATCTTCTTTATAATATTGACTATTATAAAGAAGAAATCCCAAAATTCTTTTGACTCATTAGCATTTTGAAATTTATCTACAATATTCTTTTCGTTGTTGTGGTTGAATCCGGAGATGGAAAGCATCAGAGATGTTATCCGTGATAGCCTGCTTCATTTTGTTCGCCCATCTTCAAGGTGTCCTGATAAAACAATGTGATAACATTGACTTGCACAAAGTGTATAAACTGATTTTGCTCTGTGCAAGTCTGTGTTGTCACACGGTTTTATCAAGATATCCTGATGATGGGCGAATGCCCGAAACCGGTGGCTACAAAATGAAACAGGCTATCACGGAAAATATCTGTGATGATCTTTGCTTTTTATCTCGACATAATTTTTTAAAATTTTTATTATTATCTAAAAAAATATTTTTTATCCAATTTCAGGTTGTTTTTCTAAAAAGTTACCAATGCAAATAACCAATGCAAATAACCAATGCAAATAACCAATGCAAAAGTTTTTTCTTTAGATTTTAAACATTTAAAATCAAATAATCTTTCCCAGAAAAAGAAATTTGTGTTACAACTGTTCTGTATTGTGTTACCTAAATGATCTGCGTCTCTAATTATAATAATAATGGAATTAACCGTTTCTTGACTATCATCCCCTTCCCCATTTCTTCTTTAACTTTCGTATCATCTCGTGCAGTCCAACTGAATTTCGGCAAAAGGGGCAAAAAATTAGATTTGATTACATTTTTTAAATTTAAAACTAACTGCGTTAGTCATATGGTCTGAGTAAGTTTCTGAAATGATTTTTAAAGTCTTTGACCCATCGCAACATTAGACAAATCTATAACAGTTACTTCTGCCTCTAATAAAAGTAAATTTCTCTGAACATCTCCGGGCGTTCAATCATTATAAGCTAAAATCTGCAATAACTCATTGTCACCGTTTTTATTTTATGTAACATTTTCTTTTATAGTTTCTGCACAAATTAAAATAAATCTCATCAGGAAGCAACTCATCAGCTATGGTTTATAATTAAACAATATATATACACGAGTTTCTCTCAGAGGAGTGACGTAGGTAGTTTTTTTTCTTTTATTTTTATTTTGAATGATGATAATAAGTAATAAATGATAAATTGTTACATTAGACCATGTTTATGGGGACGGGGGAGCTAACAGACATTCCACCATCCACTCGAAAACTCTGATGGCGGGCAACTTCCCACCGGTGTCCAAAATAAAACGATACATCTAAATAAGGATCATCAATAACCAGTACTGTGGGGGGGGGAGGGAGAAAGGAAAGAAAACTTTTCCATCATCATTGTCCATATCATCCGCTAAAAGCATCATCATATAGTTCTAGATTCTGCTGGGTGGCCAAACAGTCATTCAGTCATACATACTGACAGGCAGACACGCCACACATGCACACACAAAACATACATACATTCAGAGAGAGACATAAATCCAAATGTGCCAGAGATATATATTTTTCCCTGTGCATTTTATCAAGTGAAAATGCATTTTTGCACTTAACTAGAAAAACCATCTTTCATTTCTTTCCCTACCCCTTGTTACAACAACCATTTTTCCGACACACGTGGGGGCTTTTCCCTCGTTTCTTCCCTAACAAAAAAAAAACAAGAAATTTCATCTGTAAGTAATTTATATCTTGCAGAGATTTCTTTCTTTCCCTCTGCCTCCCCCAATAAATCTATATCTTCACTTACTACACTAGCTCACTTTGAGATTTTTTTTTTTTTTTTTTTGGTAGACTTCAAGACACTCTCTTTAATGTAGACATACATTCGACATCAATGTACAATTTATGCCAGTTGCCAATAACTTAAACATCTCGGCTCCTTAGTAAACATAAATGGTTCTAGTAAGACCAGGAAATTAAGGAAGAATATGCGAAGGGGAAAAGTCAATCTCTATGCTAAATTCTGTCTTGTGGAGCAGGAACAACCTGCCGAAAACAAAACAGAATATGGTATTCAAATCGTAAGGCCCTAAAATTGCAATGAGATGTTTGTACGACAATGGCCAGAGGAGTTTTTAAAGAAAAAGAATTCTTTGTTGCTCTACGATTCTGGTACCATTGGAGCCCTTCTTCAGGAGCTCTGAACAAATTTATTGAAGAAAATAGATTATTGTACAGTATAGTAGTTATGGAAAAGTGCATAGATTAATAACAAAAAAAAGAAAGAAAAATTTAAATTAAAGAAATACTAACAGAAGAAATTATAAAACAGATGTGACAGTAAATTAAATAAAATGATATTAACAATAAGATAAAATAAGACAGATAGACCAGAGGGATAAGAAAAATGTTTGTAGTGAAGCGCGGCAATTTCAAATTTGGAAGAACAAAGAATTCTTTTCCTTTAAAAACTCCTCTGATATTTCCGTACAGACCCATTGAAAAGTGGAACACTTAAAAAAAAAAAAATGTGTAGTTCAATGAAAACCGTCGGTGTTTTATAAAGCAAATCACAGAAAACTGAAAAACCTGTCCAGTAGAGGCGGCACACTTCCGGTAAACCAATTTTCTTCAAATTCAGAATGTTTACATCACATTTATAGTAATTAATTACATAGATGACAGAATAACATCAATGACAAGCAGAAATAACATTTTAGAGGAAAACATAACCAAAAAAAACCCCTTATAGAATTTTCCCGGAAAAATGGTTCAAATAAAAGTTGTAGCTCTCTAGATGTGTAGTTAATATTCCGAGTTTAAAGTAAATCATCAGAGCCGTTTTCGAGAAAATCGCAAAACACTGAAAAATCCATTCAGTAAAATTGGCACTTCCGGTCAGCCGATTTTCTTCAAACTTGGAATTTCCGCAACATATTTAATTGTGATTAATATTATATAGATGATAGAATCGTATTATAAACTGAAATAATATTTTAAAGGAAAACACAACCCCACCGCTTCCCCCAACCACTCATAAATTAATTTTTTCCAGACAAATTTTCAAACAGAAGTTGTAGCTCTTATACTGATGTTAGTAGATTATGTCATGTATAATGGAAAATTGTTGGAGGCGTTTATGAGAAAATCGCAAAACAAAAAAGGAAACTCCATTAAAGTAGTCCTAAGGAAACTCCTAGGACTGTTTCATTTTATTAAGGACATCGTGGTTTAGGCGGTTGGCCATTCATCAAGATATCCTCAATATATATTAAGTGTAAGATATTGTAGGACTATGCATAATACAAAATTAGCGTACTTAGACCAAATCGCTTTAATAACAATTAAAAACTAATTAATATAAAATCAAATTTAACTTACTCATATCCAGCTTACTCATATTAGTGGACCACTTACCTGTAACACATAAAACAATTACAGTCAATATTAGGACGATAGTAACAAAAAAACAAAAATTATAATTAGAAAAAAAAAATGTTGCTGTGTGTGAAACATTCACATGACTTTCTCTTATTGGGCTTCACATTTTTACTGCTGTAAGAGATGTATTTGTGACCATGTGAAATTTTCAAAATTGATTATCACGAAATAGAGGATTTGAGTTTCCCAGAGCACGAAAAAGTGTTTTTTTAGAGATAGATCAGTGTGGTTAATGTATGAAATAATACTTTAGACGTGTGTATGTATGGGGGATCGCTGGTACGAAGATTTCGATCAACTTCCAGGCAAGCAGAATTGCGTCTTTATTGCACACTTTTTTTTTCACGATTTTCTAGAAAATAGCTTCAACGATTTTTCTTTAAATTTCCTTTACCAGTTACACATCTACAGATCTGTTACTTTTTATTGGAAACCATTTCCCAGAAAAAAATTAATTTTTGGAAAATTGTTATGGCGAAAGGAGAAGTTGCATTGTTAATCTTTCGCCTAAAGTTGCATTATTAATGTAAATCCATTAACAGTGGATTTCCAACACACACACACAAATCCATGTTTTTACTCGCAAACATCTCAAAAAAGTATTTCCGGTAAAAACTCGATTTCGAAAATTTTGCATGAACGCAGTACTTCCTCTTACATGTGGCACTCCACTTAGACACTGACACTTACTTTTTTTTTTTACTTTTTACGAGAAAGTGAAAAAAAGTATAAAATGATGAGAAAGGCGTATAAAACTAAAGTATCTGATTTATAATATTGATAAAATGTTTTATTTCTTATAAACATTTTGATCATATTTGTGTAAAATATAGCAGCAATATTAATAGTAACTATTGTTATGTGGTTAGCCGGAGTGGTCGAAAATGAAAATATATATTCAATACAATATTATGAACCTTCCTCTTAAATTGATTTATTATTTTTAATACTGACCTATATAAAAGATTTAATTTCAGTTAGGTTTGAGTATGAGACATTTTTTGTATGTATTTTAGTTTATTGGTGCAGCATTTAATCCATAAATTTGTATTGTATTGTAATGTAAATGACCTATACTGTAACACTGGACCCACGCCTATTTTCATACAAATGCATGCATGTAAACACATTCATTCATCATGACTATTTGTACATTACTGCAAATTTGGATACAAATGTACAGCTTGTATTATGTACATATATATTAGAAATGAAATCAATAATAATATCGAGAGGAAATTCAACACACACTACACTGAATACAGTTTTATGTAAGTATTTGGATTTTAGGATATATTCACAATATGTGTAAGTTTGTTTCAAAAATGCAGTTTTCGATTAATTGCCAACTGAGTTCTGATTACCATTATACGCATGCACCGCCTCTGATTGGTTTGTTGGAATGATCTATTGTTATTTTTTTTAAAATTATTGAAACCTAAAATCTCCCTATAACCTTCCTGTATGCAGGCGGAAGTCCCGGACTGTTGGTACATTTTCTTGATCCATTGGACTGCTCTGATCGATTATAAACTAGTTTCATCAAACTGGTTTGATGTTTTGTTGGAACAACTGATTTTTAGATTAAATCGATTTGAATCTTGTTGGAACACATTTCTATCATTGCGCGCGTATGCTCTCTGTTGGAACAAACCTTATAAATACGTAATTTATTTATCAATAGCAACTTTTCAATAAATATGGAATTGATTTTAAGACTCAAAAACTGAAACCTTTTTTACTTTCTCTTACTGCTCGGAATGAGGAATTTGGGACCATGCCAAAGGTTTAAAATTGACATTTTCCTTGGAAATACATATTATACCAAAGTCTGAGTACCAAAAACGGAAAAATAAACAATCAAATCCTAACATTTTTCCCTGTTTCCTCACACATTTAATCGTCTATGAAAAAAGGGAAAACGCCAAATAAAAGAACACATGGCCCGGATAAAACGAATTAGTCACTCATCCAAACAATGAAAGAATGAAAGAGTAAAAAAAGAGAATCCTTGTAAAATTTAGGTATTTAGATAGTGGAATATTGGAGTACAAAATAAAAGTCATAGCCTCAGGGCTTTACACCACTCATAACCCTCCGTCATTGAGGTTGGAGGGTTGTTAGGGAACTCTCCTGTCGGGCATTAGTTATTCACCCTATGTCACGACAGGCTATAACCTAATCAACCCTGTTAGGACACCAGTGAGCAAATGCATTCTTGAATTATGTACAAAGCAAAAGGATTTGATATATATATAGGCATAAGTTGCCCCTTAAAACATCTGCAAAATGGAGGGAGAAAATTTATTTATAGGATATTATTGAACACCTACCAGATAATAATATGGTTAAAAAAAAAATCAAGGAGTTTTTTATTGTAGGGGGAGAGGGTAATTGGAATGGACATTTCTTCAGGTCTTGACATTTTGGCGGCTTCTCTCCAGCTGTATAATACGATTAACCCTTCTGCTGACATTTTAAAACACTGGACACAATATATTTAGGAATTCTGTACCCAACAATTTGCGTTTAACGAAACGATACAAATAAAAATTCTTGAGACGATTATATTTTTGAGACGATTATATTCTTGAGACGATTATATTTTTGAGACGATTATATTCTTGAGACGATTATATTTTTGAAACGATTATATTCTTGAGACGATTATATTTTTGAGACGATTATATTCTTGAGACGATTATATACGTAAAAAAATATCTGATATGAAATACTCACACCACTTTCTCTTCCTCTAATTAATACAATTTCATTAAGAAATTTTCTTTAAAACTGCAATGTTACTACGTAATTGGGCTGGCCATAAACAAGGTGGTGGGTTACTTAAATTCCTCTAACAAAACTTGGGCAAATTTCAACTAGCTGCAGTAACTCCTAAAATATTTTTTCAGTAAAAGATTTCAAATAAAGGTGATACGTTTTTATTTAGGCAGCAAGCGTTCCAGATTTAAAGAAAATCGTTATAACCTTCGAGAAAATTCCAAAACTCATTACCTATTCTGTAAAATACCCACTTCCGGTTGATAGATTTTGCCAGATGCGGTGATTCTAAACGGAATACCAAGATTAAGCTTCCTGGGATTTCTTTCATTTTTGGGATATTCTGTTAGAACGCACACACACACACACACACACAGACTATTGGCTAAAACCATATTTTTTTTTGTAGGAGACCCCAAAACATGTATTTCCGGAGAAAACTCAATTTCGAAACTCTGGCACGATCGCAATACTTCCTCTTCACTAGAAGGAACAAGAGAAAGTAAACAAAACGATACTCAGGGTTGTCCCAGTAACTGGATCTAGTTGGTTGGCCGTGAATTTTTACTTTTCACTGCTTGTTGGTAAGATTATGCTTACGATATCGTGTCATATTTTCGAAACTGTATTTATACAGAAATTACATATTTTGAGATCTTTGGTTATGAAGAAATTTTCTGACAAAATAACAGTAACTATCTGCCAGTATAATATAATAGTCGGGCCCTTTACGCTAAATAACATTTGCGATTTCATCCGTCTTTTTATGCTTCTTTTCATTAGTTTGGTTCTGTGTTGTTGGCACGCTGTTCACTTCTCTAACTGTTCGAAATTTTGTCAAGATCGTAATACTTCCTCTTATCAGAAGAAAGAGGAAATAAAAATGTAATAAGTTGAAAGTGAAAAGTAATAATAATATAATAATTACCATTTAATAATAAATCATAAATTGTTAATAACAAATAATTGTCTTCCTTATTATATTTTGTTTTTGTTTGTTTTAAACTTTCTCTCATTAACCGGCTTTATTAAAAATAAATTCACTTTTCTCTTCTTCAATTGGAACCTAATTTATTATTGGGTATTAATGATTCACTGCTGTATATTTGCGTTCGGGATTATTTTTAATAACTTGAAACATTTTAGGGATTTATGGGGAAAGTGATTTATTTATCTACAATTAGGAGAGGGAAAAGTTGCCAATCTAAATCTCTCTTATATTACAGCAAACACAGTATAACCAGTAATAGCGTTTTTATTGTAGTGATTAAATACTTTCTCTTACTGTTTTGAGAGTAATTATTGCGTCGTATCAAATGTTTAAAATTATATTGAGGTCCCCTAAGACCGAAAAAAAAAGTTTTTAGCGAAAGATGTATGAATGAATGTGGTGTACGTGAACAAAATATCTCAAAAATGTAAAATGGAGATGTAAACTTGATATCCCGTTAAGTTACCACTATCGCAACTGCAATATTCTGTCAAAATCAATTTCAAGCAAACAACTGGAATGTTATTAGCTTTTCGCGATTTTCACACATAAAAAAAACCAAGAAGAAAACTAGACATACAAACTAGACATACATTACCATATTTATTGGGAAGGTTTTTCTGGACAATTTTATTTTGGAGTGCAGCGCTGGTTGGGTGCGATATACATTCCAGCCTGCATCTAGGAACTAAAAACCAACCATAATATACATCCGTATAAAAAAAAAATCTGGTATGAACCCTCGCTCCCATTACTTTCTGTAACTTTAATTAATATAATTAAAGCAAGAAATTTTCTTTAAAATTGCAACGTAACAATGTTTACCTGGGCTGGCCATAAAAATGGTGGTGGGGATTTTACGTGTATATCTGAGCGACCTTATATGTGGAGCGCTCTATGTTAATGACAAGTACTTAGAGAGAGAGAGAATTAGGAATTAGAATTTAATAACAACTATTTAAAGAAAACTAATTTAATGACTAGGTAGATATTAAATATTTATACATAACTAGGAGATAACTGAATATAAATCTAGGAGAAATAAACGGACAGGGAGGCATTGTAGAGGCCTCGTCTTTTTGTCTGTCGTACCCTTTACCAGCCAACCGTCCAATTTGTCCAGTTTATCTAAACTAATATTTTAAAATATATTTAAAATTTCTAATTTTTCCTGCTTTTTTACTTCCATCACATCCGTTTCTATCTATGCAGCAAGTATTCCAAGTCTAAAAAAAATCGTTGCAATCGTTTTCGAGAAAATTCGACAAAAACTCAAAAGCCTGTTGTGTAAAATCGCACTTCCGGTCTACCGATTTTCTTCAAATTTGAAATTCTTTCAATGCTTCTGATCTGTATTACTATATGTAGGCTGTAAAACCATATATTATATCGAAGTGGTACTTTAGAGGAGTGCATGACGTCACTGTATTTTCAGTACTTACAAATAACGAATTTTTTAGAGAAAATATTTCAATTACAAGTGATGGTACTTTTTGTGATTGAGCTCCCTGCGATTTTTTTGGTTTTACTTTATTTTATACATTCCTACACAAATACTCAACAGACTATTCACTAAAAAATCTTTTCTTCGTACTCAGGGACCTCAAAACATGTATTTCCTGATGAAAACTCAAATTACAGAATTACATGATCGCAGTGCTTCCTGTTACAAATATTATTCGTCTGTGGAAGGAACCAGATAGGTACACTTGGTCACATCGGATCCTCGAAGGGACCAGAACCTACATTATCCAAACCCTACTGGCTACCTCGAAGAAAAAACATCAATAAATCTGAACTAGAACAAAATCCAGACTCGGATCTAATAGATTCGCTACAGTCCAAACAAATCGGACCATATCCTTGAAGGGAAATAGCCTAAGCTCTTCCTCAGACATCCTGTTCCGACCAAAGCTGCTGAACCTAATTTCCTCAGGACTCAAACAATCTGTCACAAGATAGATGGATTCTTGTTTCTTCCTCTGACTCACAAATTCTACAAAAAGGGTTTTGCATGAGCCTATTACACAGTGGTATTTTTTAATCCACAATGCCGCATAAGGGGACCCAACCAAATCCATGAAAGACATGACCGAGCCAGCAGTGAGCATCTTAGACTGCCGACAACCCATTGTGCTCATCCATAGGGATAAATGCTGTGGAAATATCCATGACTGGAAGCTTGACAAACATGTGTTCAAAAGACAACAGCAGACTGTTAGGACCAATGAAAAAGTGACAGGCTCCCTTAT
Source organism: Triatoma infestans (assembly GCA_011037195.1). NCBI lineage: Eukaryota > Metazoa > Arthropoda > Insecta > Hemiptera > Reduviidae > Triatoma > Triatoma infestans. The sequence goes on along the minus strand of JAAEAF010010851.1, from coordinate 27,734 downwards.
TTGGCAATCCTAGCACTTCCAAAAATTCCCATATGACCCAGATTAAAAGTATATCCTTAAAGAAGAAAGCTCTTCTAGTCTTCTAGAACATTCTGGAAGTGGATGCTAATTTACTCAGCGCCTTTAGCGCAGCTTGACTGTTCGAACAGATAAAAAAACATTTTTAGTTAGTGTTTGTAACCGCTCATCCAAAATAGAAAAAAGAAGAACGTAAAAACCTGGAAAATAGTGGTCCAGAGTACTTCCGCTTATCAACAGTAAGAGAAAAAAAAGTTATAGAAAAAGTTACATAAAAGTTATTCTACATTTATGTCAGTTAGTAAATTAAAAATGACAAAAAATAAAAATATATAATATATAAAATGAAATAGAGAAAAAAAGTAATATTATATATAAGGCTTTTGGAAACGAATGCCTTAAACGATGTATATATATTCGATTTATATATAATACTGGACTGCTAATGGAATAGGAATGCGCACAAGAAGACGGTGTGAAGATTGATGTTCACTTGTGCACACATACATACACACATATATATATATATATACATTTATATATATATATGCGTGTATAAACCGGGGGTGCCTCCCCACGGAAATCAAGCAAAAATGTTGGTGTAATAAAGCGAATTACATCTCACTTCTCTCTTACCCTCTCATTCACTTACTTTCTATTTCTCTCTCGCTCTCTCTCTCTCTTCCTTCTTCAAAACGCCCCATTCCACAAGAGTGCACCAACCTTTATAGCAATACTCCCACCACATTTCATATATATATATATATATAAAGCCTGGCAGCCTAACATTTTTCACTGGTAAAAATGGGGTGGCCCTCAAAAAAATATTGTCGGATGTTAATCTTTTAAATAAATTGTGTGTATATGTATGTATGTGTATGTGTGTGTGTATGTATGTGTGTATATGCGATGTACACCTATATGAAGAGAAGAAATAAAGATATACAAGAAAAATATTAAATGAAACAGACATACCAGTTCCCCTTATTGCTAATATTAACATTTTATTTGATAACATTTTTCCTCGAAGTTGGACGTTTTACTCAAAAGTTTATTTGTCCCAACATAAAGATATTTGGAGCGTACTTGTTGATTCTGGGCAAGCAAATAGAAGAGATAGTTACTGCTCTCTGATTACATATTTTATGATTAATTTTTAGTCCAAAAGAGAGCAAATCTCAATAAACGTTTGAAATCTAATATCCTAGTTTACCTTACTGTACCCTTATTCAAATCAAATTTGCCGAAAATCTGATAGCGTATTACATAAAATTCTTCTAGTCTCAATCTAATCCTTTAAGATAACTCTCCACATTTCCATATTAGTTTTAAACCATAGCAATGTATATATATATATATATATAATAAGAACTTATATGTGTTGCCAAAATCGATTTATATGTGTAGCAAATCGATTGACCGGTAGTACGACTTTCCTGCACAGATTTTTTTTTCAGTCTTAAGTGATTTTCTTGATAAAGATGCAAGTTCAACATAATAATATTACAAAAGTTTCTATCACTTGTGTTTGAAGCATTTTTTTCGAACAAGCAGATTTTATGGAGGTTCTGGGATTGATTACCAAGAGACAACGCGCGCATCTCTTAGAGAACACGAAGAAATCTGTAAAATAAGTCTAGGAGACAAACACAGCAAGATGATGATGTTAAAGTTGTGTAAGAAAAGAACTAAAGAGACCCTCTGTTTAGGGTAAGATCCAGATTGATCTGGTGACAAGCTTTTCACGGGGCATGGTAGGTTCATGATAGGCACATCTACACAAGGTGGGGGATAATCAGAAACTTTGTGTAGTCATATGTCCGGGGAAGGAGGAGGAAACAGCCTCGGACCTGGCTGTGAGGCACAATAAGGCTCTAATTGGCTGCAATGCCTGGGAAACAAGATCCACTCCATATTCTAATCTAATCAAATCTAGGGGGTTTCTGAGAGGGTTTCAAGTATAGGTTTTTCCAGCTTTACATATAACACTGATGGCAATAAAAATTGAATAACAGTGCCAAGTTAGATGTACATTTTTGTCACAAATACAACTATGTAAATTGCAACTATGAGAGCATATCGTATGAGTGTTTCACACCAGATTTTTAAGTTACCATATTCACATTCTTATGTAAACAGATATACAAACAATTTTCTACAAGCCATTTTCTCAATATACAGGGAACCATAAAACATGTATTGCAGGGTGAAAATTACAACTTTTTTGGAAAATGTGGCACAAATGCAACGATTTTCCTTAACAGTAGTAAAGAATTTCATTACCGCACCAAATTGACATGAAAATTATATGCATCTTTAATTAAAATTGACTCACTGTCCGGTGCTGGACAGTGTTGTCTGTAACGAGAGAACACTGTCCGGTGGCCGGCAGTGCATGAGAAGGCTCCGGGCGCCAATGACCATATAGACGTGACGCGCCTTAAATTGAAAAAAAAAAAATTGAAAAAAGTTCGTTTTTTAAATACTTTCTGAAATTACAAGTTATTTTTATTAGAGAAGAGTGTTGTTATAAATAAGGTTTCTGTTTTTATCTTCCTTTAATTTTAAATATTTCAACTATGTATATTACAAAACAGTGAGAATCTTCTCACTAAATATTTCAGAATTCAAATTATTCAACCCTCTTGATTCTTTCTTTTTGGATAGGAAGGTTTGGGGAATAATTTCAACCAGATAATTTTAGGGAAATGCCGCAGCTGAAAAAGAAAATAAGAGGAATTCCTCTAGTACCTTATTTAATTAGCTAATTTTGATTGTAACTGTGCGGCTTTAAAAGCCGAAACACACAATTCATGATAGTGTGAGATTTCGTAAAATCAAAGTCACCTAGGAAATAATGATTTGTGCATTACCGAATTCAGAATGAACAAGTCATTCAGAATTGTTTTTAGAATTAGATCTGAGTTATGGCAAGTGCAAACTCCTGCATATCCGGGACTTAGAATAGGCTGGCTTTCGTCCAGGATGTGCTAGACTATGCTCCAAGTGGTATGACCTGGGTATCTTGCCTTATTCCTTCTTAATCTCTGGCTCATTCATTTCGTAGCACCCGCGAAGTTTTGTACGAAATGATTTTTATTGAATTACCTGAGTTACGATATCAGCACCGTTGGGCATAGAACTATTTTCTTCAGAGTGAAAGAGAGAGAGTGAAAATCTATAAAATTTCCTTCCCAATTCCTTCCTTGCAGGTGTTTTAGTCTTCGACCATCAGTTGGCATTTTTCAACATAACTTCTTATCTTCCGTCCTCTATATATCCCTTTTCATGCCTCTATATATCCTCTATCTTTTATCCCTCTATATATCTCTGCTCTGGAGGCCAGCAGGACTCTGAACACTATAGATTTGGGTAAGATTTGTCTTCTCCAAGACATTTTCTTCCTTCATTTGCATAGAATCGTGGTTTTTCTCCGATTATTATTGCAATCAAGGAAAGAATATATAATATTCTCCAAGATTTTCTTGAGAACGTAAAGTAAATATTTCATTCATTTTGTAATCTTCGCCTATTTTTAAATATATCAAGCAGTGACTCATCTCTAAATAAAGAAATATCTGAACGCCAAGTTATTTGGGTAGTTCATGCTAATTGACGCTGCCTTTTAAACTACAATATAAACACTTCAAGTCTACCGAGTCGTGAGAGCGCTTCACAGTTCTTAGTTCTTAAGAACACCTTCTTATGTGTGAATATAACTAAACCATTTGGTGACTAATGATTAATGACGTGATTTCTAAGCCATATGATTGATGACTAAATTAAAACATTTTTATTCTTCAATCTTCCATTGACTAATCAGAATTAATCTTTCGTCATTTATGATTAAGATTAATTTTTCTTAATCGCTCAGTCAGTCATCAATCATATTGATGTCATATAATTTCTGCAAACGTTCCAGAGATTTAGTCGTTGGTCAGAGATTACATTTTGCCATACACTGCAGTCCATTTGATCCAACCAGATGTCTAAGAGAAGTCCCCGCATAATATACGCCTGTATCTCACCGTCAATCCTACTTGATGTTTTTATTTGAACATTTTGTTGGAACAAAGTGGTCTCCAACAAGATTGACTTTAAATAATTTTACAATTTGAATAAATCTGACATGTACTAAACTAGTGAACATTTATTTCGGAATTCATTAAATTGGCTATCTTATTATTCTAATAAATTTCAGCATGTTGCTGATTGTGCAGATAATTGAAAAAATTATTCTTTATTACAACCTCGCACACACGCACACAGCAATAAACTTTTACCCACCAACCAATCAATAAACAAACAATAGCAAAAAAATATATATATTTTTCTCTCTCTAATTACACCTTTAATTAATAATTTCGCTAAAAATTAGAGTATATTTGTATAATGAACAATAAAGTCAAACAATCGATTGGTCGTGCCGCTGTCATTAATCAATTTGCTCGCTTAGCCCTGCTTCTCACTTTATATAGCCGCCCTGACTGTCAATTCTTTCCGCCCCTTCTCTTCACCCATATTATTAACACCTCCAAGCTTAATTATGACTTGCCATTGACAGTAGTGATGGGTGTCGGGCAAAAAGAGAAAATAACTAGTTGCGATCATATAATTTCTAAAACCATTTTGTTCAATAACACGATTACACTCTCCAATAGAAATAAAGAAAGAAGCTCAACTTTTATATTCTATTTAGATATATCACAGACACATCTGACACTAAAGTTTTGGTTAAAAAATCCATCAACCGAAAGTGCGACATTACTAAATTTTGTTTTCCAGTTTTTCGCAATTTGCGATTTTCTCGAAAACGGCACGCAACGATTTAACAAAAGATGTATGTTACATATTCCTGAGAGTCTTGCAAAATGGAAAAATTGAAAAGCCAATAACAAGCGATGAAACTGCTAAGAAAGTCGTTATGGAGGTCTAAAAGGGATGGGATTAGGAATACCACAGCATGGCGTGGCGTGGAAACCGCAACAGAGAAGGTAAAATAAAGTCAGCACCGTCATGTGTCCAGAATGTCCGAGTACCAGATCGCCAGAGTGCTCGGAATGAAGACGACGAGGAAACGCCCCCGAAGAACATGAATGCCAGACGTGAGGGAAGTCCTGTAGATAGAGGAATAGAGTGGAATAGTGGGTTGACCAGATATATGGAAGAACGTAGAAAACACTGCAAGACCTCGGACACCGTCTAGGCGGTAGACAAGGGGAACAAATTATCATGATGATGAGTAATTGTTTCTAAAGTAAGAAGTTAAATTTCATGGGTAAATGTGGGCAGATTGTTCTGTGAGCTTGTTGTAGTTTATTTTTTTTATCGGAATAGTTGAACAGTTCAGAAAATTAATATTATCTGTATTTATATATAGATTTACATTGATAGAGAAATGCAATGTTATGTTAACAATAATAGTTTTGATTTGGGATCTGGATACTGTGTAAGTACAACATTACAGATATAGAAACTAAACTAAATAGAACTAAACTGGGTGATTGGGAGAATGAGGAGCACTGCCATTTCCCCGAAAAGCAAAGACCAAATTGATCCCCAGCTAAATCAATGGCGATATAGATGTAGCTTGAGAAACTAAATCGAGTATTACTGGAGAGCAACAGGGGAGATAAAGCTAGACCTAGAAGAGAACCAGTGAAAGAGAGAGCGAGAGAGCAGTGAATATAATACTGCCTACCACCCCCGTACGCCTCCAGGCTACACCTAACCGGCTGCCGTCCCTGTACCAGAGACAAAAGGTTCAAGTAAATCATCTATGACTAGAATTGTAGAGGGCAGCACAGACACAGAGAGACCACTATGTCTCCTGATATCTAGATAATTGCATAGAGGCGTTGTTTTGTCTGCGTGTTTGTGTGAGTGTATGTGTTTGTATGTAGCTGTTGTTGTTAGCACGCTATAGTTCCTAGTTTAACCTCTCTATCTCTCTTTTTCTCATTCTCTCTCTCTCTCTGGGGTCATAGTGATTCGGAGGCGGCAGTATAACCTCGCAGTTACCGGCCACCTTCCTAGTTGGCTCTCTATAATACACAACTGTCCACACTGAAGAGAGATTGAGAGAGAGAGTGCGAAAGACAGTGTTAGAGCGAGTGAGAAAGTAGAAATAACATTGGCCTTCTAGAACAATACAAATAATAAAACAAACACACACACATACAATGTATAAATTCTACAACATCCGCTATATATATATATCCCTTATTTTAAATTTATTCCTTTATTTGTCGTGTTTCTATTTTGAGATTATTTTTATTCTTTTATTTATAGAGAAAGTGCTGGATATGGAACTAAGGCGTCAGATTTCCTTCCATCCCTGCCAGCGTGGCTTTGTTAGGGGTGTGCCTGGTTGTCACGTAAATGCAAAGATAATTGATTCTATCATGAAGGATGCCATGGGCAAGAAGAAACACAGCGCTAGTGTGTTTTTGGACGTGACGAGTGCCTTTGACAGCATTGGACACGACCACATAACAAGAACCCTGGAGGCTAGGGGAGTCTCGTCGGACCTAAAGCGTAGTGTGACATCACTCCTTTGTAATAACTCTATTAATATTATGTCCGGTACCAAGAAAACCAATCCGATTCGTGTATCGCGGGGTGTACCGCAGGGTGGTCCATTGTCAGCAACATTATTTAATCTATCTATTGACCATCTGTACAAGGATCTATGTGAACCACGCTTCGCTGACCAGTTTGGCTATAAGCTTTATGATAACTGTGATGGCGTTATTGTGACTGGTTTTGCTGATGACTTAGCTGTAACAGCGAACGGTGTTAAGGCGGCTGAGAGGATTACAAATGCCGTTCAGAGGCTGCTATAACAGATTGGGCTGAGTATAAATCCTAGGAAGAGTTCAGCTATAGTAATTGAAAATGGTGAACTAGTTAAAAGAGTTGTGTCTCTCGAGAATGGAGAAGAGATATCATCCATCGAGAAGGGTGAGACGATTAAGTACCTAGGCTGTACCTTCTCGGGTGAATTGGAGTTTGATAAGACCGCTGTAAGTAAACTCCATAAAAATCTTGAGAAACTGACCGTCTCGAGCCTCCTGAAACCGGATCAAAAGCTGAACATCATAAACCAGTACATATTCCCGACTATGACGTACCCATTGCAAACTGCCCCCCTGATTAAACTTGGGACGGACCTGCTAGAAGGAACGGATATAATTATCCGAAGAAGTGTAAAAGCTATGCTGGGGTTGCCGGCGAATACCTCCACGGAGATGTTGTATGCCCCACGCCGTCACCGAGGACTCGGGCTGCTGCGCTGTCAGTGGGAAGCCCCACTGCAGCATTGGTCTATCGCGCAGAAATTAGCGACAGTGCCCGACTCTATTTTCCAGGCCTGCTTCGATTATAACGCGGAGGCCGTTGAATGTGCCAAGCGTCTGAGTGTGGACATAAATGATCAACACGATATGCCCAGTATTAGGAAAGTTAGGCAAAGTTTACGGGATGACGCCTTTGAGAAATGGGCGAACTGTAGATGGCAGGGCATCGGGGTTCGTCACTACCGCGATAACCCGAAAAGTAACCAGTTCTTTTTCAGCAAGACGCTTCTCTCAGAATCCGAGTGGACCAACGCCCTTAAGCTGAATGTTAACTATGCTCCGTTGCGTGGTGTTCCCGGAGTTGGTGGTCAAACCGTAGGAGATATTGGGCCCTCTGCCGTAAATGCGGCAGAGAGAACGAAACACCTTCCCATGTGTTAGGTAGCTGCCCGAACAATATGCTCCTTGTGACGCGCCGCCACCATAACGCCAAGCATAGGGTCATGGAGCTTATGGCTGAGAAGGGCTACACGTGCCTTGAGGAGGTATACGCGGTTGACGATGATGGTTCCACCAGGTATGCCGACATCGTTGCCTTTCATCCGAATAAGAAGCTTGCCTGGATTATAGATCCCACTATTCGGTTTGAGAATAACAGTGATGACCAGGCCGAGAAAATTGATAAAGAGAAGCAGAGCATATACAGTAAATGTATAGCTTACTTTAAAGAAAGGTTTCGCGATGGGTATGGTGAGAGAGAATTCCGTGTCCGTGGTCTGTGGTTTGGATCCCGAGGCACTATACCGAGGTTGACAGGTCAATTTTTTGACGAGGTCGGGATAGACCGTCAACACCTGACGATTTTGGCGGAGTCGATTATGTTGGACTCCCTAGGGATTTTAAATTCTCATTTGTATCATTGATAGACGACTTAGTACAGTTATCTTGTTGATGGTTGCATGACGGTTTCCTCTTTGGTGGGAAGAGTGATTGGATTGATTATACGTATTATGTTTGCATGTTAATAAAAGACACTAGCTACATGTTGGGCTAATGATTCAAGACTCCAATCACCTGTCAAACTATATATCTACGGACTGATCGGCATGCTGTGTGCATAGCAGCGCAATAAAGTTGTGCAGCCACACTTTTGTTCAATACGGCAAAGTGTTCTCTCTCACACACACTGATCCCATCTCCAAAGTAGTCATAATAGCTGAGGCGTTATTTTCTTTAATTGACTAATGTCCACTAACAATATGTTAAAATTTTTGCACTGGAATGCTAATTCTTTAAAAGCTAAAGCTAGAACTTCGAATTGAAGCAAACACTAAATACTTTAAATATTGATATATGTTCAATAAATGAGACAAAAGTCAACCCGAGATACAGAATGAAATTTCCTGGTTATTGTATTTATCGAAATTCATACGGCGGAGGTGTTGCTTTACTCATTAAAGAAAATATTAAACACTCTCAAATCACTATTCCAAACTTAAAATCGTTAGAAGCAGTAGGAATAGAGGTGTATTGTGAAAATTATTCTGTAATAGTCATTTCTGTCTATCGATCCCCCAAAAATAAACTAATTGAAAATGAAATTCTGAGTTTATTTAAAAAACATAATAAAGTAATGATTGTAGGAGATTTAAATGCAAAGAATTTAGCCTAGAACTGTACATGTAACAATAGAGCTGGTGAATATCTTTTTTTTGAGCTGGTGAAATTATAATTTTGTAATACATGCCTCAGATCAACCTACTTACTTTCCCTCAGATAGTAGACTGCCTAGTACCATTGATTTAATGTTAACAAAAAATGTAAATAATATTTCGCCTCTACTGAGCAGATCCATCTTAAGTTCTGATCATAATCCAGTTATATTTAATTTAAATTTAAAATATTTAAAAAAGTCATCTATTCTGGTAAAAGATATTAAAAACGCAGATTGGTCACTATATCGTAGTTTGCTAAATAACAACATTGAATTATCTGTAAAAACAGTCGATACTAATAACATAAATTATGAATGCTATAGTTTTGCCAAATTAATAGGGAGTGCAGCTGAAGTTTCTATTCCTACTCGACCTCTATATACTGAACCAGAATTACCGTCTCACATTAAGAAAATAATTTGCTTTAAAAATAAAATTAGACGTCTCCAACAAAAGTTTAAACATCCTTTGTTAAATAGGCTACGTAACAGATTGCAAAAACTGATTACTGTACTAATTGAAAAATGGAAAAATCAAAGGTGGACAGGGTTTTTAGAAAACATTGAACCGGCCGGCCCATCTCTGTGGAGAGTGGTAAAGTATTTTAAATCAGAACCCAGTACCACGGATATTCCCTTAATTAAAAATAATTCTTATTTCTATACTGCATCAGAAAAAGCAAATATTATGGCTGATCATTTTGAGGCGATTCATAAACAAAATATCAACATGGGTACACCACATCATACAAAATTAATATATAAAACGGTGAAATCATACCTTAATAGCTGTTCTTTTCTGCCTTATGAATGCAAACTGACTACCCCAAAAGAAGTTTTAGGAATTATAAAATCTAGAAAAAATAAAAAAGCACCCGGTCTTGACAATATACAAAATATACTATTAAAGAATCTTCCTCGAAAGGCTTTAGTGCATATGACTAATCTTTTTAATAGAATCATTACCTCTGGTAACTTTCCTTCAATTTGGAAAATTTCAAAAATAGTTTGTATAAAGAAACCTGGAAAACCGGCAACAGACCCCAAAAGTTACAGGCCCATTAGTTTATTAAGTTCAATTAATAAAATTTTGGAAAAACTAATACACATTAGAATTAATGATTTTTTAAACCAAAATAATTTAATTAGAGATGAACAGTTTGGATTTAGAAGTGGTCTCTCCACTGTGTCCCAGCTTGCACGAGTTGTCGATCACGTCACGGAAAAATTCAATGAGAAAAAACACACGGGATTGGTGCTAATGGATGCTGAAAAAGCTTTTGATACCGTGTGGCATGAAGGTGTCGTATATAAACTAATTAAATATAATTTTCCAAATTATTTAATCAAAATTATACATTCCTATCTTAGTGATAGGAAAATGAGAGTATGTTTCGGAACAGAAATGTCTAGCCAAAGGGACATTGCTGCTGGTGTGCCGCAAGGTTCAATTCTTGGACCAACACTTTTTATAATCTATTTTAATTCTCTTCCGTCTACTCCAAACGTGCATTTAGCATTATATGCAGACGATATCGCTTTATACACTTCTTCTTGGAGAATCGACACCATTTCCCGAAGATTAACAGCTGCTGTTGCGAAAATAAATAAGTATTGCTCAAAGTGGCAAATAAAAATAAACACAGATAAAACAGAAGCAATACTATTCACAAAAAGAAGGCCATGTCTTTACAGAAAGGTCAAATTTGGGAAAGAAAATATTCCTTGGAAGACCTCGGTGAAATACCTGGGTGTCGTTCTGGATAATAAGCTTACCTTTGGAGCGCATGTTAAAGAACAAGTTAGGAAGGGTAAACTGGCGATTAGGGAATTATTTCCTTTGCTATGTAGGGACTCAAAACTCTCTAGCAGAAACAAGCTCTTAATTTATAAAATGGTGGTCAGACCTATGTTAATTTTTGCTTGTCCAGTCTGGAACTTAACCTCCTACTCTAACCTAAAATCACTTCAATTAATTCAAAATAAATATTTAAGATTTGTTACTGATTCCCCCCGTTACACAAAAATAGCCACATTGCACTCACTTACCAATATAGAACCGATAAAAGAATTTATAATCAAAATTGCAACCTCCTTCTTTGAAAAACTATCGCTTAGTGATAACAAATTATGTCAAAGTATAGCCAATTACAATAGTGACCAAACATTTAAACATAAAAGAGTAAGAGCAGGCATTGACTAATTTTGTAATTCTGTAATGACAAATAAAAAAGGATCTAGATGCTAGGGTTTTTTATAATTTTTCCCTGATTTTTAAAAGACATTGTAAAGTTGCTGTAAATAAATAAGTTGGAGAAGAAAGCTAAGTAAGCTGTCTCTTTGTAAATATTGTATATTTTGTATATATGTATATCAGTAATAAATACTCTTTCATTCATTCATTCATTCATTCTAAATACTCATTCCTTCATTCTTTCAATTTTAGAATTCCAAGCAATGCTGCCAACACATATATATATTATTTTACAGGTAGCATTCATATGTGTAGATAATAGAGGTAATTCAAAAGCAAAACTTTGGAATCATTTTCGATAAAATCGCAAAAAACTGGGAAAAAGATATGTTGCCAAAATTCCATGTTTGAAGAAAGTCGGTTGAACGGAATTGCCTCTTTACTGCACAGTTTTTTTTTTCAATTTTCTGCGATGTCCTCCACATGGGCGGGTTTCATTAAACTTGGTATATATACTAACTATACATACAGAGACCAATCACTTTTATCTGTAACTTTTTTCAGAGAAAGTTTACGCGGGGTTTTGGCGAGAATAAGTGAGGTTATGTTTTCCTCAAAAGTCTTTATGTCGTTTAGATTCCCCCATTAATGTGAATCCAAGGCAACTAAACATCTACTAAGAATTATATGTTGGAAGATGCCTATTTCCAACAGTCAGTTGGAAGTGTGTGAGTGTTTCATATCATATTTTCTTTTTCATTAAAAGTAGAAGATTTTCCCTCGAGAATTTTTATCCAACGTTTAAATCAATTGCCAACATAATATTTCTTCTAATATTGAGTAGATTTTATTGAGGTTCGGTTTTTATTAATTTTTGACTAAGAATGATTCCATATTACTGGTCGGAGCATCGTAACCGCCTTTCGGGCCTGACCACTTCTAACGCGCCCTTCCTCTTCACAACCTCCCTTCTCTTCCAAAACCGAACCCAAGTACTTAAAATACTTGGTCCTCATGCATTTCTCCCCGCCACCAATAAATCCTCCTTCTCACTTCCTGCTACTACCATGTACTCTGTCTTATTACAATTTATCTTCATACCCCAACTTGAATATGAATCCTTCAGATTCCTCATCATCAGTTCTAGATCCTCTTTACCCGGGCTATAACCATCTAGTCATCAGCAACAAATGAAGTACAAAGGTGTTCATCTTCAATCAGCAAACCCATATCTTTACACTTTCTGAGCCACAAATGGCTCGCATTAGAAAACTTAGACAGCAATTAAGAGCTGTGAAGCTGCAAATAAAAAATTGGCCCACTTTGTGCTGTTCCTGCGGTTGGTGGACAGGAGCTGTTGGACCCCTCTGTGGCAGATGCGGCAGAGAGCCTGAAACAGCAGCGCATGTGTTCGTTAATTGTACTGAATAATAACCAACAATTTTTGTACAAAATTATTCATGTCAGTTGCCAACCATTTGTAAGAAATCTATTTTCATAACAAATAAAATATTCACTTGAGTTCAGTGAGACAGAGTAAAATACAGAAAAGAGAAAGTTATAAATAAATAACATTATTACGCTACTTTACTCACCATATAATTAAGTTTAATCATCCGTAAGGGTAGTAATAAATGTGGTTTTTATATTTGCCACAATTAAGGTGGTTGAATTAAGTAATTAAAAATAATTATTATTTCTATAAAAGTGCTACACTATCTCACTGATAAGTACGTACTGTAATAAATTTCTTCATTTAAAAAAAAAAAATCGAACATTAAACTAAAACATAATATACAACCTTGTATTTGTGGTCAGGATACATGTTAATAACCTTCTAAATATCCAGGTTAGCCAACTGCAGGGGGGGGGGAATAATTAATGTCCCTTATTTCTCCCTGCCACGGAGTCTTAAGTCTTGTGCGATTTGTTTCATTCAGTGTATTTCATTTTCTGATTAAATAAATTATTGAAATATTTTTGTATAACTTCTGAGATATTAATTATTTTTTTATAAAAAAATAAAAAAGAGCAGACAGAAAACTACTACTAAATATATATTACATATTATATATTTTTTTATGTTGTAACATAAAAGGAAAGCTGAAAACCTGTTTGTCCCTTCTCCTTGTAAAAACTAATAGGTTAATAAAATAGGGACAACCCTTTGCTTATCTTTATCTCACAGTCTAATCTGGTTATAGAGTTGTTAAAATAATTCAAAGTTTATAGTGTGATTGTATACTACGATTATGTTTCTAAATTGTAATTATTTTCAAATAATCTTCTGCGAACAACTTCCCATCAATTGAATTATAAATTCAATATTGTAAAAATCACAGCGCTTAATTTTTCCTGATTTTCAATAAAGCTTGCACTATAATGAATAAATTTGCGGGTAAAAATCTGTTCCTATCGGATAAAAGATTTTAGGTAGGAGTGGGGGTGGGGGTAGTAAAAACCCTGTTAAAAATTGCAATTTTAACTTAGGCTGGCCATACAAATGCTGTGGGGATATTACTTGTATACCTGAGCGGCAAACAAAAACAGACCATTCGCTAATTTTTTTTTTCCTTTTTCGGGCGACCTCAAAACATGTATTTCCGGTGAAAACTCAATATCGAAAATTTGGCGTGATCGCAATACTTCCTCTTAACTAGCTGTAAGTGAAAAGTCACTGTGATGACCTAACTTATTGAGCCCTAAGACAGAGGAAAAGACGAACTCTTGAGTTTGTTTTTGCTACTGGAAATGGTCATTCCAGCAAATTGTTTCCTGAAAAGTTCGATGAATGGACCGATATCTCAATGGCACGGTGGTAACTCAGCGGCATTCGCATGTGCATAGAGAAACATCTTGAGAAGCGCCACATAGTGTTGAACACACGAAGCGGAAGCCGGCTAGTCTGCTGTGGCCAGACGAACGTGAAGACTGGTGGCATAGTGCAATGGAGCAATGCATAAACATCCAGTTTTGTTATAAATTGGGGAAAACGGCGAAGGAAACGCCTGCCATATTGAGGCAACTTTATATAACGGAAGCCTAAGCAGAAAATGTGTTTACTACTGGTTCAAACGCTTTCGGAATGGACAAGAAAGTCTTGACGATGCGCGATGTCCGGGACGACCGTCCATTAGTAGAGTGAGGAAAATATCGAGCACGTGCGACAGATGCTGGCACAAAACCGGCGACTGCCTCTGAGACGGATATCAGAGGACGTAGAGATTACCAAGGATAATGTGAACACCATTATTCAGAACAGCCCTTAGATTTTCTCTTCCTAGGAGCCCCTACAGCTCACTGTCCGGTGATGGACGTGTTGTCTGTAACGGGAGAACACTGTCCGGAGGCCGGCAGTGCACTGAAAAGGCTCCGGGCGCAAATGACCACAGATGTTGAGACGCCTTAAATAAATAAATAAAAAAAAATTATTCAGAACAGTTTGGGTAAGCGGAAGATTTGTTCTGAATTTGTGCCGCGCACTTTGACGGACGAACTGAATGCACAACGGATGCCGTTACCGGCGATTTCATTGACACGACTATCATCATTTCAGACATCCATCAGCACACACGATGAGGCGATCTTTCCTGTACGTAACATAACAAAAAAAAATTAATGCAGCTTTTAAAAAATGAATGGAAATATTTTTTATGGAAAAAAATCCATTTTTATTAGTGTCAAGATCATAGCAGTGCTGCCAACAGTAGCTGGTGTTTTATATTGACTTCATGCGGCTTTTTTTTTTTCATGAAGAGGTTCAGTATAAATGGAAATAAATAATAGAAAGTTGGGAGAACTGCTATATTTTTGTTGCGGTAGGTAAAGTGAGTATGAGAAGGAAAGAGTTGTTCTCTCTCTCTCTCTCTCTCCTGTTTTATATTGTTATGCCCTTCACTACACCTACACGCTAATTCTACTGACAACTTTAGTATATAGGTCACACTCGATATATAATATGGCCGCAAGAGTTGTGTTAGTGTGGTGGTGATGTTGCTGGGAGGGGGGATTTCTGTGAATTAATAGATGGTGGGGGAAGAGAACTTTTTTATTTTTTCTAAATCAGTGACCTTGGCCGTGTCACCATAAATACCAACTTTTTATCTTCATCACCCTTGTGTACCAACGTAACTTCAAAAACAAAACAAAAAAGATCTGGTATGAAACAATTATTGTTATATAAAAAAATGAATTTTCTCTAAACTTTAAAATTCTCTCCATAAGTCCGTCATAAATATAGTGATTGATGTTATGGGGGGGGGGCAAATACCTATCCGCAAGGTTCCTCAGAACCCGCAACAAATAACCCTGAAAAATGTTACAAATAAAAGTGATGAAAATCGTTGGAGCCGGTTTCGTGGAAAAAATAAGTGCGAATACCATTCAGTAAAGTGGCACTTCCGGTTGATGGAATTTGGTCGAAATCTTCATGTCAAATGTGGTAATCGACTTAAACAAAATACCAAGTTTGAATTTCCTGCAATATTTCTTGTTTGAGACACTTTGTCACACACACAGACATGCACACTTTCCAATGTAGTAATTTTTAGTAAGCTTTTGGTGCAAGTTGGGATTAACTTTTAACAACTTCTGCAAGAGGAAAACTAGAATTGTATTCATTTCAGCACGAGAAATTTAAGTGGATGTTTCAAATCTGTTTTCTTTTTTCTTTCCCTTACACCCTCCCAATAAGAGGAAGTGTTGCGATCGTGCAAATTTTCGAAATTGAGTTTTCACCGGAAATACATGTTTTGCGGTTCCCAAAATATCTCAAAAATAAAGAATCCGCAGGAATCTGAAACTTGATATTCAGTCTCGGTAGTACCTAACACAAGTAGTAAAGTAGTAGTAGTCGATGGCCACAAAAAGAAGCAGGCTATCACGGAAAATGTCTCTGATGGTTTCGTATACCTACTTTCTTAATGCATAGATTGAGTAGACTGACGAAAGGGAAGGCGAGCCATAATTCCACCGCGACCTGCTAAGAGGTCTATTGTGGTTATAGCACATCCTTCAACTTCGCCCTCTTAATCAGGACCAGAAAAGCTGAAAGTAGCTTGTGACTTCGGGATTGCTTCTCCCCTAGTTGAAAAAACCTTGTCCTCGTCAGACCTGCATACTCACAAAGGATGTGTACCGGGGTTTTCTTCTCGGCCTTGCAGAATTGGCATAACGCGTTATCTGCATTAGTAATTGGTGAATATGCCTATTAAATACCTATCACTTTTATTTATTGGTAGAATTCCAAATTTGAAGAAAATTGGTTAACCGGAAGTGGTTTATAAAATTTGACGAAATAAGTTTTTTCGGAATTTTCACGAAAACGACTAAAAGTTTTCTTTAAACTTGGAAATACTAACTGCACTGATATCAACTTAATTGTTACAATTTTTTTTTTTTTTGAAACACTGATTTTATAGAGGGGGCTCTGCACCCCACCATCGCTACAAGCTTTATTAACTGTGGTAGAGGGCACTACCATTCAACTTAAACTCAGGTATACATTATTACCATCTTTTTTACTTTCTATTACTTACGTCTAGTAAGAGGAAGTAATGTAGTCGTGAAGAAATTTTCGATATACTTATGTATATAGGTTTTCATTGGAAAAATGATTTGAGGTCCCCTGAGTCCAAAAAAGTAGTTTATAAAAAATGGTCTGTGTGTGTGTGTGTGTGTGTGTGTGTGTGTGTGTGTGTGTAAAAGCTCAACTCCAAAACGAAAAATCTTAGAAAGTTCAAACTTGATATTCCATTTAGGGATCCGTCAGTATGTTGTCTGCCAAAATTCTTTAACCGGAATTACCACTTTACTGAATTATTTTTTTTCACTTTTTTGCAATTTTCTCCAAAATGGCTCAAACGATTTTCTTTAAACTTTCAACTACACACCTACGAATCCTTGTAGTCTTGTTATATCAACTACACATACAAAGAGCTTTGACTTATATTTGAATCATTACTCCGAGAAAAATTCCTTATAGGACACTTGTGTTAGGGGCGGGGTTATGTTTTCCTCTAAAGTGCTATTTCAGTTTATAACATAATTCTATCATCTAAATTATATTAAACGTTGTTGAAATTCCGAGTATGGTGAAAATCGGATGACTGAAAGTGCGTTTTTACTGAAAAGTATTTTTCAGTTTTATGCTATTTTCTTAAAAATAGCTCCAACGACTTTCTTTAAATTAATTATGTGATTGTTGGTTGCAGAGCTGGTGGTTGGTTCCGCAGAGCTGGAAAGCATCAGAGACATTTTCCGTGGTAGCGTGCTTCATTTTGTGGTCATCGACCGGTTTCGGGCATTCGCCCATCTTCAGGATGCGTTTTTCACAGACTTGCACAGAGCAAATTCAGTTTACACACTCAATTATGTGAACTACACATATAAAGAGCTAAAACTTTTATTTGAAACATTTGTGCTGGTAAAGCCATTTAAGGGGATTTGTGGGAGGGATGGGGTTATGTTTCCCTCTAAAGTGCTATCTAAAATTGATTAAATTTTACCATTTAAACAAAATTAATTAGAAATAAATAGATTGGCGAAATTCCCAGTTTTTCAAGAAAAAATTGCTGTTTTTACTGAAAAGTTTTTTCATTTTTGAGATTTTCTCTACAGAACATAGACGAATTTCATTAAATATGGTATACTAACTACAAAATTTGTCAATTACAATTTTGTAAACTGCAGTAAGAAACAGTTGTGTGACGCACCAGATTTTTTTTTACGATACCTACTTCTTACTTTGTATTTGGATATTATCTTGTGACTTCTTGTAAACTGGAAGCACTTGTTACCAATGTATACATCCCACACAGAATAAAATAAACAATTCTATTAATCATCCCATATTTATCCTGTTAACGTAAAAAATATTATCTTTATCTTATTTGTGATGATTAATTTGCTTTCTCAATGGTGTACGCATGCGTAACGCATTACAAAGTTACTAACTTTACTAAGTTTTCCTTATCAGAAGATAACTTAACTCTGCCTTGGCAATCCAATCTAACTTTACAATATATATATCTATCTCCTTTTGCTGGCTGGGAAACAACTCCATTACTTAACTTTTAAAAAAAAAAAAAGGCAAAAAGATTTGTTTTGGCTATTACATACTTTTTTGGCGCCATCTGTTCCCGCCAAAAAAGGTTTTCAGTTTTTTTTATACAATTGCAAATAATTACCATAAAAAAATTATTGTTTTATTTTTTTTTAATACTTCCTCTTATTTTATTTATTTAATTTTTATTATTTGTCTGTAGGTTCAGCAATTGGGTAGAGAAAATATATTTCCAAGTCATAAGAGGTACACTATTCACTGATATTGAATTTAATTCAGTAACATAGCACTTCCGGTTAATCAACTTTATTCAAATGTGCACTTTTCTCACATAGCTTATATTATATAGATGGTAGAACCACACATTATACAAAAGTGGCATTTTAGTGACAAATTATCGTAGCAACCCCCTCCCCCCGCCAAAAATCTAATTTTCTTGGAAAAATGTTTACAGGAAAAGAATTTTAGAGAAAAATCACTGGGCCACTTTTTGAGGCAATCGCGAAATAACTGGAACAAAAAATCATGTAGTCGCACTTTCAGCTTTTTGGCCGAACCTTCAGGATTGATGCGATGTCTATATAAAACACCTTATCATTAAGGTACAGTGAAAAACACGAAACCGGAATATTTTTTCAAGGTAAAAGAATTTCGGTGCTAAAGGATAAAATAACGGTTTGTTTTCTTCCCGAAACTCCAATGTACTCGTAATTTTCGTAAGTTTATTAATAACAACTTGTATAATATAAAATATTATATACTCAATATAATACAATAAACTTGTTTAATATATAAACGTATAATACAATTTATATATAATAACTTTTTAATAGGTTTATTAAAAAAAATAAAAAACACTTATTAAATTTGATTAAGTTTATTTATTAAAATTACAAAAAACACAAAATTCGCTGATTTTAACACAAAATTCAGAATGGCGGTACCTTTACCTACTCAAAGACAAGCGGAAACCTAGCAACAGTGACGACCATTGAAACATTGTTAGCAACATTGCTCCGCCAAACGAAAAAAATAAGCCAAAATATCTGCGTGATGATGTGACTGCAGAAAAGAGGTATATTTTGTTCGTCTGAGAAGTGAATCTTTTCGTGTTTAGCAATATTTGTATTTTGTTGGGACCGCAGTATGATTTCGTGTTAACCGATTTTTCATGTTAAGCGTTTTCGTGTTAAACGTTTTTCACTGTATTTTGTTCACATATACATAAACACATTTATTCACACACACACACCCAGATCATTCACGAAAATATCTTCTTCGCTTCAGGAGACCTCAAAACATGTATTTCCGGTGAAAACTCAATTTTGGAAATTTGACACGATCACAATACTTCCTGTTACAAGAGGAAGTAAATATAAAATGAGATAAAACATAATGTATTTAAAAATCAATGTGGAGGGAGATTTTTTTTTTTTAACAAAATTTTTAACAAGATTTATCCCAACTATTACTTATCATTTTTCCGGTAAATGAATTTGCGAGTGGGAAATTTATTGTGGGGTAAGCGGTGAAGTTCTTCTATTTCCGTCTACTGTTCAGGCTTCGGCAGAGTATTTTCAAAATTTGTTAACTGTCAATGTGAAATGGAACATGAAAACGTCGCATGGGTGTTCCATACTAACTTTTTTACTTTTTTTTTTTGGATTTTCCTACTCCCCTGTAAGAAGAAGTACAGCGATCGTTTCGAATCATTTTGAAATTGAGTTTTCACCGGAAATATACGTTAAGTGCCACAACTTTTATTTGAGAAATATTTTTCTGAGAAAATACATTTAAGGGGGTTTCTGAGGTAGAAAGAGGGGTGATGTAAAGCTTTCCTCTAAAGTGCCATTTCAATTTATTATACGATGCTACTATCTATATAATAATAATAAGAATTTAATATATTATTACCAGAATTACGAGTTTGAAAAAATCGGTTTACTGGATGTGCGACTTACTTACTTTCTCTTACTTCTAGTAAGACGAATTATTGTAATCGTGTCAAATTTTCGATATCGAGTTTTCACAGGAAATACACATTTTGAGGTCCCCTGAGTCCAAAAAAGTGGTTTTTACAAAATGGTCTCTGCATGTGAGTGTGTATGTGTGTGAACAGTACAGCTCAAAAACGAAAAATCGCAGAAAGTTCAAAATTGACATTCCGTGTGGGTACAGCGACCCGACAGGAATTTAGGTGTCAAAATTACTCAACCGGAAGTACCACTTTACTAAATAGATTGTTCACTTTTTTTGGAATTTTTTTCGTAAATGGTTTGAACTATTTTCTTTAAACTTGTTACATCAACTACACATACAAAAAGCTACAACTTTTATTTGTAACATTTCTCCAGAAAAATTCATTTAAGGTGGTTTTTGGAGACGGGCGGGGTTATATTTTTCTCTAAAGTACTATAGTAGTTGTTGTGGTGGTTGGTTCCGCAGAGCTGGAAAGCAGGAGTGTGTAAACTACACACTAAGTTTGCTCTGTGCAAGTCTGTGTTGTCACACTGTCTGAAAAACGCATCCTGAAGATGGGCGAACGCCCGAAACCGGTCGATGACCACAAAATGAAGCAGGCTACCACGGAAAATGTCCCTGATTACTATAGTAGTTTATTGTACAATTCCATCATCTAAATAATAATAATTAGAATTATATATGTTGTGACAATTCGAGATAATCGGTTGATCAGAAGTGCGTTTCTGCTGAACAGTTTTTCAGTTTTCTTCATCAGTTCACCGGCGGATTTGTATACTAACTCATTCAGAGTCTTTATCACTTCAGTTTGAATGTTCTTCCCGAGAAGGATCATTTAATGAAGTTTACGGCGAGAGGGGCATTTAGTAAAAATGATAAGAATATGAAGCAAATTTGTCATTTTTAATTCTGAACTATAGGAAGGTCGTGTGAGTGATTCACACCAAAATAATTTTTTTTTTCACTAAATTCAAGAACTCTCTTTTTGTGAACAAAATTCTAGAAATCACTAGGACACCTTATAAGCGCATTATGAACAGTGAATACTAATGCTGTATATCAGACAGTTCATGTGAAAATGAACACAATATGCAAAATACTAATGGCATTGTTAAATTATATGTCCATGCTACTGGATAGAACAAAAATGTTCAGAATTGTTTACCAGATACAAAGTAACAATTTAAAAATAAATAAAAAAAGGAACATTTTGGAAGTTAAATCAAATTCAACAATTTAATCACTTTATTAAAAAAAAAAAAACATAATTAAGTAGAATTATTAATTAATGTATTTTAAAACAGTGCATTTAGCCATATAAAAAATTAAAAATTTAGGAGAAAAAAAAATTTCCGGTACCGGGAATCGAACCCGAGCCTCCTGGGTGAAAGCCAGGTATCCTAGCCACTAGACCATACCGGATCTCATTTTCTTCGTGACATTTTTTCTGTACAAATATATTAAGTTTTATTTGCTTCAGGTTTTAAACAAAATTTGGTGTGAAACACTCACGCAACTTTTTCTTACTGTAGTTTACAAAATTGAAATTGACAAATTTTATAGTTAGTTTACCAAATTTAATGAAATACGTCGGTGTTTTTATGGAGAAAATCGCGAAACCTGAAAAACCTGTTTCGTAAACATGCACTTCCGGTATACTAATTTTCTTGAACTCGGAACATTGGCAACCTGTTTATTTCTAAACAATTGTATGATCAACTACGATAGCACTTAGAGGAAAATATAACCCTAAACCCTTCGCCCGAAAGCCCCCTTAATTAACTGTGTCCTGAGAAATGATGTAAATAAAAGTTGTAGCTCTTTGTATGTTTAGTTGATAAACCAAGTTTAAACACAAATCGTTGGATCTGTTTTTGAAAAAAAAAACTTTCTTTTCATTCTTTTAATTGATTATCTGCCGAAGGGTCAAACAATTAATGGGGAATACTATGCACATGCTCTTTACCAGCTAGATGAAAAAATTAGAAAAAAAAGGCCTGATTTGCAAAAGAGAAAAATCCTCTTTCACCAGGACAATGCATCCGCCCACAAAGGCGGTTTGGCAATGGAAAAATTGAGGGATTTGAATTTAGAAGTATGAATTGCTGTAACATTCTCCCTATTAGTCAGATTTGGCTCGCTCTGAATTTTATATATTCTCCAACTTTAAGCAATTCGTAGCTAGAAAATGTTTTGGGTCAAATAAAGAGATGATAGCAGCGGTAAATTGATATTTTGAAGTCCTTCCAGAATCGCACTTCAGGGACGGAATCCAGTTATTCTGGGTAAACGTTGGATAAAGTGAATTGAACTAAAGGGAGACTCTGTGTATATAACCCTTATAATATATATATATCTAAAAACCTATATGTATTTCTAAAAAGTCACTTTGCTTACGACCTCAAAACATGTTTTCCGGTGGAAATCAATTTCGAAAATTTGACACGATCACAAGACTTCCACTTACAGCAGTATGGGGAAGTAAACAAAACAATACGATCAGGAAATTCGCACTTCTTGGACACTTGATTTTCTACAAAGTAAGAATTTTAACAACATATTTAATTCTCATCAACATTAAATGGACGTTAAAACGTAGAGAACACTGAAACGTGTATATGCCTTTAGAGGAAGGTCCTTTACTGTCATCCGTTCCCTGAACCTCTCCTAAATAACCTAACTTTTAGTGCAGCAACCCACTTTTGGCATTTTTTTGCCAAACGGCCATTTTTAAAAATCAGTTTTCTCGAGAAACGTTCCAAATAACATTGATATTCATAAAGCAGGATATTTGAAAAAATCGCAAAACAATTCACTATAAAGTGATACTTCCGGTACAATCACTGCATCAGTCAAAGGATTTGGAAAAAAAGTAGACTCTCTTTGGGCATTAATATAATTTATTTGTAGTAATAAAGCTGTATTAATTAAAAGATACCTTAAATTCTAATAAATTTGTTATTCAACAGTTATACCTTTCTGTGGGTGGGTTATGTAGCAAAGCTTTGCTTCAGTAAAAAAAAAAAAAAAATGAAAAAATAAAAAATATTAACTGCATCGGCCGGGAATCGAACCCGGGCCGCCCGCGTGGCAGGCGAGCATTCTACCACTGAACCACCGATGCTTGTTAATCTGCAGCTTTCTTAACACTAGCAAATTCACTGAAACACACTAATATGTATATAAAAAGAAATAAATAAGTAGATGTCTAGTCATGCGCTATGAAACGACGGAAAAATCAACTAATAGAAGATTAAAAATTAAAAAAAAAAATAAAAAACTAACTTGCATCGGCCGGGAATCGAACCCGGGCCGCCCGCGTGGCAGGCGAGCATTCTACCACTGAACCACCGATGCTGACACATTATTGAGCCCTGCAAATATCATTGATGAATATAATGCATTATTTAGTTGAAGCTAAAGTATTGTACCTATCTATTTTACAGTTTATATAAGATATTTTCTTTTTAAGAAAAGATTTTAGGTAATTGTGAACAATGTATTTTAGATATCAGTATTTAAAAAGAAATTCCACATAAATTAAGTGGAAACAGAAAGAAAACAGTCTTTAAAAAGTAAAAACCAAATGTCGTGTTGGAATTAATTTTGTAAATTAAACAAAAACGTTATTTTAAATAAAATACTTAAAAATTTCACAAATTAGTGAAAATATACGCATGCATGTACATACGAAATATAATTAGGTTGGAAAAATTCGTACTTCCGGTAAACCAATTTTGGCAACACATTAAATTCTTATTAATGTTATACAGACGACAGAATCGCATACATTTTTCCAGGAAAATATTTCAAATAATTTTTTTTTTAATAATTAATTGATTCCCCCAAGAAAATCTTTGGAACTGTTTTCGAGAAACCTGAAGAAATCTAAAGTTCTCACTTTCGGTCGAACCAACTTAGACCAAAACTCAGCTGCTAGCAACTAAACGAAATACAAAGTTTCAACTTTATGTGATTCTCCGTTTTTCGAGTTATGGCGAGTAAACAAACAAACACACAGAGACCATTTTTAAAAAGTAAGATACAGTTTTCAGACTCAGTGACCACTAAATTGTATATTTGTACCAAGAATTTTTAGCCAATACCCTGGTGTGTGTGATCTTAGCTCAAAAGTGAAAAAAATGACAGGCAATTCTAACCTTGAAATCCTTTTCTGTATCACGATGGAATTGGATGCTGAAGTTATCTGCCTTCCCCAACCGGAAGGTTGATAACTTTATTACGTGGATTTTTAGTCGCGCGCGAAAATGGTACCAACGATTTTCTTTATACATCGTACAAACATTGCACATAGTATAGAAGTATAACTTCTGTTTTGAAACATTTTCTGGGACCCAATTCATTTAAGAAAGTTTTCTAGGTATGGGATGGCTGAGCTTTCCTCTAAACTGTCATTTTAGGATATTGAACGGGACTTCAACTCGTATAATTTTAATGAGAATTTATGTCATTAAAATACGGATTTTGAAGAAATATTGCTCGAAAGTGTGTTTTTCCGGAACAGCTTGCTAGTTTCTTTAATGCAGGGTTATCGGCTCCCCCATGGGTACTGTCATCTGTATAACATTGAAGACAACCAACATTTTGTCTGACAACCAACAAGTTTGTCTGACATTTAGATTTATGAACTTTGCTTTAAGAGAAACTCACATGAGTATGTCACATCACATTTTTCCTTTCTCCGGTAAGAGAATATATTGCGATCGTGTCAAATATTCAATATTGACTTTTCATCGGATATACACGTTTGGAAGTTACCCGAGAACAAAAAATGGTGTTTAAAAAAACATTGTAAATGTAGGTGTGTGTGTATGAACAATATAGGCCAAAAAACTACAGATTCCAGAAAGTTCAAGCCAGACATTCAGTTTGGGGGTATCTCCATGGGATCCGACCTGAAGTCATGTGTCAAAATTTCTCATAGTTGTTGTGGTTAGTTCCTCAAAGCTGGAAAGCATCAGAGACATTTTCCGAGATGACCAAAAAGAAGCACGCAATCCCGGATAATGTCTCTGAAAATGTCTGAACTAGAAGTACCACTTTACTAAATTGAAAAGTTCCATATGTTATGGGATCCGACAGGATGTTATCTGAAAAATATTCTTAACCGAAGTTCTACTTTAATGACTGTATTTTTCATTTTATGTGATTTTCTGGGAGTTGGCTACAAAGTTATTCTTTAATAGTATTATTTACATATATTAATAGTTATTCTTTAATTTATTAACATTAATTGAAATTAAAAGTTTTGCCAAAATTCTGTGAGTTTAAAGAAAATCGGTAATTCGATAAACGTTATCGATGTAATAGAATACAGTACTATATACTGATGGGAGGGGTTGTCATGCTGTCAGCCATTATTGTCCTAAATATCTCACTTTTACGTATTTAAACAGAACATGGAACATATTTTCACCGCGAGAAGATGGATAATGTACATGAAAGATTTCTATGGTGACCATGGTAACGCTTGTTAACACCACAGGTGGTTGTGGTGGGGATAACTTTGAAGGTCAAGTAGGCGCACCAGCGCTATACACTATTTAGTAACTTGCAGTCATTGTTAGAGTAAGTTACTGTCGCTTGCTGGGTAGTTTTCGGTAAAACAAGAAGTGCTCTCATACCCCTTTCTGTTTCGTCACATAATTATTTGTCCGTTTCTTTTTTTTCTTGTTTGATAAGAATATAATCGATTAAAATGCAATCTATTTTTTAATATATGATTATAAATAAATCGATGTGGTACTTTTTTATTTTCTCCTGTAAATAATAATTTTGTAAAAACTATTTTGCGAGAAGAGAATTGCTTAATGGACTTTAGCAGTATAACATCATGCTTGGTAAGACACCATGTAATCCAAATTAGTCTCCATCAAAATAACACTAAATTAATTTGAAACATGGTTAACAGGAAGTATGAACTAGTGCAGTTTACAAGTTTTTCATTATATTGGTCTAAGAAGAGGATATTTTGAAATCGCATCCAATTTTCGAAATTAATACATATTTTGAGCAACTCATGAATTTGAAAAATATGTTTTAAGAAATGATATCTATTTGGGAGTGTATTAACAAAAATATTACAAAAACGAAAAGTTACAGGAAGCTCATGCTTGATACTGCTTTTGCTCCACATCATATCCGGCAATAATTCGGTCAAAATATGTCAAACGGAAGTGGGAATAATTTTGATAATGCGCCTACCCTGAAAGTAAAAAAAATTTGGTGTAATACACTTTCCTTACTGCAGATTATATAACTTTTTAATTGACTAATTTTCTTCAATCTTAGAATTTTACCAAATGCTAACTTGTTTTTTATCGATGAGAGAATCTAAACTTAATAAAATGACTTTTTCGAGGAAGCGTAACCTCTCCCCCCACCAAAACTTCTTTAAATGGACTTCCATGGAACAAAATTTTGAAAGCAAAGTGACAGTTGTCTGTATTTAATTAGTAATCACTCTGTAGTCAGTATAACAAATTTAATAAAACCCATCTATGTTTCCTATGGAGAAAATCGCAGAACACTGAAAAAAAAAAGTTCAGTAAAAACGCGCTTCCAGCAAGCGGTTGCTCTTGGCAATGTATTTAATCTTAATTAGTATTATTTATATGATAGAATTATATGATAAACTAAAAGAGAAAAACATAACCATAACCCTCTCCCAAAATCCCCTTAAATGAATTTTTCTGGTGAATAAAAGTTACAGCTTGTTATAATTATGTGTAGTTGGTATAGGTTTGAAAAAAATTAATGTATGTTAAAAGACCTAGCTAAACTGCATTTTTTTATAGATTGTTATAGGGGATTATTGCACCGCGACCTGAAAGATTTATTGTTTCTACCGGAGCCTTCTTTGTACAAGCCTTTACGCACTATTGGCAAAAAAATTTTTTTTTTCGCAATTCAGGAAACTTCAAGACATATATTTCTGGGGGAGGAATAATCATAGCACGAATTCTTCATTATATCTAAAAACCTCTTCTGAACTTTTGGAGACTTATTTTATTCAGTGCTGTAAAATATACTCAGAGACGGCGTTCGTATTATTCTCAGGAACTTACATCATGCGTGCAACACAAATATACGAAAAATTTAGTTATTACAATCTTTATATGTTAGTGAATAAGACTCCAGCCGTTTTATCCGTTTAATTTATCGACTTATGTATAAAGCAGCAAACAGAATATATCTTTATTCTTACCACTCACTCTCTGGTGGTGTTTACATAAGTGGCTAGGATTTTGTTCCATGTCTCATGAATTACACTTTTTTCATCTCCTCGAAAATCCTCATAATTCCAACAAGTAGAGGGGAAATGGCGGTTCTGGGACACCTTTTTTGTCGTCGAACTGGATGAGCACTTAAGCCACGCCCACTTACCCCCACCCCTCTCCAACTGACCAATCATCGACGGACGCCACTTAAGCCACCCCCTCTCCC
>JAAEAF010010850.1:0-27371 GCA_011037195.1 Triatoma infestans | reverse complement strand
GCCATTAAAATGGTAGTAGGGTTTTTTCTTGTATACATATATAAGCAGTCTTATGTGGAGCGCTCTTATATCAAAACCAACAAAGCTTGTGTAAATTTAAACTAAAAGGTCCCCCAATTACCTCTCTCAAATCAAATTTATTAGTAAAAAGGTTTCATATGTAATCGGATCCGAATCATTTAAGATTCATTGGTTCCGAAGAGCGGAGAAGCACACATTAATTGAATGAACATTTAGTTACTCCCCACCAAGGCCAGACTAGGAAGGGAGAGTTCGATTCATATAAATAAAACGACAGCTGATTAAAGATTTATAGGATCCAAAGATCGGAGAAGCATACATTAAATGAATCAAAAGTTAGTTATTCCCCACCTAAGCCCAGCGCCCGCTGTAGGAGCGGGCAACCCGGAAATCATTTGTCCGGGGGGCCAAAATTTAGAGGCGCCATTTTGGCTGTCAGTGTGAAAAAAATATCGATGTGTTAAATACTCAAATTTAACATATTGATTTTTTTGTCGCTAAATGTTTACAGTGCGTAGCGTATTTATATTGTTTATGCCTAAAAGCTAAAAAAATTTACACTATTATTGAAAAATGAACGCAGAATTTGTTATGGACGATGCTTGAACTTATTTGAACAAACATTTACTTCTCTGAACAGAATAGCATTAGCGCTGATTCAGCTTGAATTTGAATACGCATAGACTTGCCTAAAAATATATATATATATCTATTCTTAAGGAGAGGCAATTTGTCTTGCTTTTTTTCCGGGGCGACGTAACCGCTAGAGCAAGCGCTGCTAGGCCAGACTAGAAAGGGATAGTTCGATCCATATAAATAGACCGACAGCTAAAGAGTTTTACGACCAGTTTACAACCGTGTAACCAGTCAGCAACCCTTTCGTTACTCAGCCATTCTGTCTCTTTATTATTCTCTCCCTGCCTAACTTCTATTTTACTGTAAAGTCCTTGAAGTTTCTGTGTTCCTTGTATTACACAGTGTTCAGCATATCATCTAGTTTATTTCTAATCTTATTCCTAAACCATTCTCTCTAACTCCCTCTCCTTCTCACATCCATTATACAAATAAAACTGGTACGTTTTTACCTATGCAGTAGGCATTCTAAGATTAAAGAAAATCATTGTAACCGTTTCCCAGAAAATGTCGAAAAACTCAAAAATCTATTCGGTAAAATCACGGATCCTGTTAACCGATTTTCTTCAATGTTGGTACACATCATGCTCCTAATGTGTATTAATGTAATGTAGGTGGTAAAACCATATATTATATTGAAGTTGTACTTTAGAGGAAAACATTAACGCTACTGTTCTCCCAAAACAATCCCAAAAATGAATTTTTCTGGAGAAATGTTTCAAATAAAAGTGTTAGTTATTGATGTGTGTAGATAGTATACGATCTTTAAAGAAAATCGTTCGGTGCCGTTTTCAAAGAAAATCACGAAAAACAAAACAAAATTCAGTAAACTCGCAGTTCCGGTTGAAGGATTTTGCCCGAAATCTTCGTGGGTGAGGCGGTGATGGTACTTAATGGGAATAATACCAAGTTTGAGCTTTCTGCGACTTTTTTTTTTTTAGCGATATTCTGTTCATATTCACTCACACAGGCACACAAATATATATATATATAGACCATTCGGTAAAAACATTTTTTTTTTTTGTATTCAGGAAACAAAAAACAGGTATTTCCGGTGAAAACTCAATTTCGAAAATCTGACACGATCGCAATACTTCCTGTTACTAGGAGTAAGAGGAAATAAAAGTGAATATGGCAATTATAAATATTAGGTTATTCTATCTTCTACTTTGATATTAAGAAATGTATTTAATTAAAGAGCAAGAATAAAGTAAATATCTCTTTATTTACTTAACTTTTAAAAGCACTCTAATAAAGCACTCTACACTGGTATTAGATCTTAAAAATTCTCTAATCTAAAATATATCATCAGAGATTTTTTCCACTGAATTAGTGTGTTCATCGGCCACAGGTTTTAGGAATATGTCCTTTATCAGGGATATTATAATGAACA
This sequence comes from Triatoma infestans, assembly GCA_011037195.1. NCBI lineage: Eukaryota > Metazoa > Arthropoda > Insecta > Hemiptera > Reduviidae > Triatoma > Triatoma infestans. Next base: position 25,324 of record JAAEAF010010850.1, on the reverse strand, counting down.
GTACACAGATGATAAAAGGACTAACACAATACTAACGCTGTTCACAAAAATAAGTTATAAGAAGAATTATTGCAAACGTGTCAAAAGTTGGGGGAAAATTTCGTTTTCCCTGGAAAAGCAATATATGATTTTTTTCGGTAAACGGCACTGAAGAGATTCTTTATAGACAGGGTGTCCCAAGGTATATGGATATCGACATTTTCTCGGAAACTAAGATAGCTAGAAAAAAAACTAAAAAAATCGTGTCCCCCGTAGTTTTTGTTAGAAAACCAAATTTATTTGCAATTTGTTTTGGGCTGCCAGAAGCGGATACAGGCACCAACTTCAATTTTTCAAATGGGGAGGTGTGGTTTATATTTAAGAAATAGATTCCTCTATTTTTTGTAAGAAAAATTTACTTGAACGTTTTTTTTTTCTTTGAGCGATATTTTACAAGTTATGATTGAAAACATGATTCCTATAAGAAATTTCAAAATGATATTACGTATAACGGTTTTTTGATTGAATAAGAAGAAAAGTACTATTTTATTATAAATTTTACTGCTCATTAATTACAGATCTTGCTCGAACTGGCCTCCACCATTACAGATGCATACACATGCTTTTTCCTGCCAATTGCACCTTACTACCAAAGAAATACATCTCTAATGGTGGAGGCCAGTTCGAGCAAGATCTGTAATTAATGTGGAGTAAAATTTATAACAAAATAGTACTTTTCTTCTTATTCAATCAAAAAACCGTTATAATATTTTGAAATTTCTTATAGGAATCATGCTTTCATTCATAACTTGTAAAATATTGCTCACAGAAAAAAACGTTGAAGTAAATTTTTCTTACAAAAATAGAGAAACTATTTCTTAAATAAAAACCACACCTCCACATTTGAAAAAATGAAGTTGGTGCCTTATCTCGCTTCTCGAAGCACCAAAACAAATTTGCAAATTAAATTTGGTTTTCTAACAAAAAACTACGGGGACACGTATTTTTTAGTTTTTTTTCTAGCTATCTTAGTTTCCGAGAAAAAGTCGTTATCCATATACCTTGGGACACCTTGTATAGTACAATAATTTTATACTTGTTTAGAGTTTTGGTGGGTTGGGATGAGGTTATGGTACCCCCCAAAAAAAATCATTTTATTAGGTTTAGATTCTCCCAGTGATATAAAATTGGTGACAAACATTTAATAAAAATTATAAGTTTGAAAGAAATTTGTCACAATGGATACATTTCTATAGTAATCCCTCATTTTCCACACATACAAACATATATTTATACAAAGTCTGGATTATTGTATTCTATCGAATTCCACCAATGGTGCATATTGTTCATGAAAATAAGAAAAAGAACGATGTGTGTTAATGTCCACAATAATATTATCCAGTTGATTATATTTTCCAAATAAAATGAAATGAAAAACCTTGAAGGATATTTCCACACAATTTTTTATTAACAATTAAAAAGTACCGGTGAAAATAAATATTTATTTGGTTGAAAGAAATTATTAATATTTGCTTACGCTAAAGTAAAAGTATATTTTACAATTACCTAATCTCACTGATATATCTCTATAATATAATATAAGCTGATACAGCGAGCCCTATTCTCATATATAAACATATGTATGTAACAGTTAAGAATAATTTATTTGGAAGCTCCAGGGGACCAATTAATGAAGCTCTTCTGAGCTGGAACCAAGTTAAAATCACAATCTCTGCCTACCTTTGCAGATTTACATACGATTACTAATGGGTAGCATTAAAATGTGATAATTTCCCTGAATTGTTTACTATGTAATGTATATTATTTGTAAAACGTATTATACGACAATCCTTCTGTATATGTAATAATGCGGGTTGTTTGATAATATTCTCAAGTCTTTTTATATCATTATTTGCTAAATTTAGGTCTCCTTTAAAACGGCGTATATAAAATTAGATTATTGGTTAATATTGTCAAAATAATAACAATAAAAATCGCTTCAAAGGAAAAAATGCCGCGCTCAAATCTAGATCCATTACTCTTTAGTTATCTTCGTAAAAGCTCGGTTCTGAGGTTGTCATTTTCAACTGCAGCTGAAATGAATTTTGTGCACATTGACCAGTAGTGATGGGCAAAAAGAATCTGCTTTCAGATTTATTAGTCCCAGATCGGAGACGATTCCAAAAAACTCCTTCAAGGCATCTTCACGAATTTTTAACTTTTGGTATTAGAATGATCTATACATTCGTTCAGATGTAGTTTAAAACATTATATAATTACAGTCGTAATTAATATCATCGGTTAATAACACGCGAACATTGCATTTCGTGTTCATTATGAAAACAGTAAACTAATAATTAGCAATATTGGTTTTGTTTTTAAATATTTTATACTCCAATTATATGAATAATTTAATATTAGACTACACATCAAACATGGGATTTAAATCAATTGATTATATTAAACTTTATAAAATAAAAAAAAATTAACTACGAGTATAAATAAAATGTAGAAAACAATACAAGTAACCAAATATAATTATTAAAAATAGCGCCAAACATAAAATTCAACCTATCTTACCTATTTCACATAATTCCGCTGCACACACTTTCATTAAATTAAAACTATGTCATTTATTTATTATAACACTTTTTTAAGATTATTACAATTTTTTAATATTATTTTTCTAATTAATATTTTTAAAACATTTAGAAAACTTTGTAGAAAATTTAGTAAATAAAATATATACATTGAGAGCGTTCTGGTATTAGAAATGTAAAAGAACCTTTTCAGAAGGTATATGTATGGTAATGAAATGTATTTGGTGTGTGATGTGATGTCTGTGGTGGTATGTGGCGTGAGCGGTTTTGTAAAGGGCGAGTGTGTATGTTCAAAGAGAAAAGAAGTATTAGTAATGAAAGTAGAGACCACTGCTAACAGTAAATATATTCTATTAAAACAATAACTACAAGTTATTTGCAAAGGAATGATTAACTATTAATATATTGTGGAACTGGCACTGATGCTAAGAGAGCGAAAAACAAGTGTTCAGCTTGACTGTCCTGAAAGAATGCATTCTCTTCATAGTTCAAATCCTCCCCTGTGACAAGGGGTAGACAATGCAAACCAAGTTCATGAACTCTAAAAGACCAAGCCAACCAGGTTCTTTGAACTCTTTCTGTAACTGTAGTCTTCTACCTGGGTGTACCCTTTTTGCTAGCGAATGTTAGAATATTTTTCAAATAAAATATGTTTCTGGCATCCATCACAGTAACTACCACATATATTATACTCATGTTAGGACATATTGGAAGTATTAGTAGAATTCTAAATTTAAAGAAAATCGATTAACCGGAAGTGTAACTACAATACAAAACAGGTTTCTATGTACAGAACAAGTTTTTGTTGGCATTTTTTTAAAAAGAGCACTTACGTCATGGCCATAGAAAGTGTAAATTTTTTTGGTGTAATAAATCAATAAAGATAAAATGTATAAAGTACAGTCATAACGTAAAAATAGATGGCAAAACCTTATATATTTAAGCAAAACTGCAGTTAGTAAATTCACTGTAATAACTAACTGGCTTACGTGTAAAAAACATATTTTCTATCAATGTATTCTAAGGCCAACGGCCGGTTCATTGTAGAATTAGGTCAATCAGCGGGGCCTATTGTGTTTTTTGTGAGTTGTGTGTCCACTAACAACATATTTATAAATACGTGATCAGGAATACCGTGCAATCTTTTTACATTTGTCATTTAAATCTGTGATAATTGTATTTAAGAGAAAGTTGTGTGAATGCTTCACAACTGAAAAAAAAAAAATGCAAAAGTAAAATTCTTTCAAAACTCTCTGTCAGTTATATTGTCATTTCTTGTTATCAGAGCATAAGGTTATTATTTATTTTTTAAATTACTTTTGATTAATATGTTTATCTTAAATTTATCAATTATACTTTATCTTACTGTATATATGATACTTTAAGCAGTGCTTGTTTTGCTATACCAATTGGTTTTGCAAATTTAAAATAATGTGCTGCAAAGTTTGCATTCAATAAGTGATCTTTTTTGTTAACATAGAACAATATATGATGAGTGTTATTAACATCAAGAATTTAGTGATAGCGGGCGATGCATACTGTGGTAAAACAAGTCTATTGAAGGAGTTCACTCAAGGAAAATTTTTAACAGAAAACGTAACTACAGTAAGTGAACAATATGTAGCCAACGTTGAAGTTGATGGTAAACTAGTTCAACTGATTCTATGGGATACACCTGGCGAACATTTCTACGATAGTATAAGAACAGAAATATATCAAGATTCTGATGTTATACTCTTGAGTTTCTCCATTGATCATGAGGTTTCATTCAGAAATATTGAAGAAATATGGTATCATGAGGTTCGTGAATGTTGTCCGAAAGTGCCAATTATATTGGTAGGTAATAAAAAAGATCTTAGATATGATGAAAATGTAATAAAAACTTGGAAAACATTTAATAAACCGCCGATAACAACGGAAGAAGGACAAGCAATGGCTGATAAAATAAAAGCTTACGCTTATATAGAGTGTTCAGCAAAAACAAACGATGCTGTTAGTATCGTGTTTGAATTAGCCGCTAGAGCGGCGTTAGACTCGGACGGGAGAAAGAAGTCTAGAGTAAAATTTTGTGTGCTCATGTAATTTACAAGGTTTCACTTATATTTAATGAAACAGCACATGTTTTATTTTTGTACGCTTAAAATACTCAAATCTATTAATTTATTATTTCTTTATATATAGTGTTTGTTAAACAAATATCAAAAACCTGTTTGTATTTATATACTATATGGCTATTTATAATGTTTTAAATAAATCATCGACATATAGCGAAATTTAGAGAATAGTTTTATGTTTTAATCATATATTGCACTTTGAAAGTTAATCTATTTCTCATAATAAAAAAAAAATGGTTAAACCCTAACACGACACTATTATGAATACGATTATATAAAGATGACAAATTTTCTGAAACGGTAAAATTTACTCATTGTCCTGAGGTAAATATAGAGGTAGGGTTGGGGACAACTACCGACCGAGCAGATAGATAGTACAATTACCTTACAGTCCAAAAGAGAACGTCAGTAATATTAAACCAAACTTATGTAAGATTTGAACAAATTCCGCGGAACTACCTAAAATAATTTTTTCTTCTTTTTTTGGGGGGGGATGTTACAATTAATAGGTTTATATTAGGGAAGGGAATAGCTAAGTGATTAGCGTACTGGACTCCCACGCGGAGGACCCGGGTTCGACTCCAGCTGTGCTAACCTTAGATTTTTTTCTTCCCAGAGCCTCTACAGACAATGTTGTCTGTAACGAGAGAACACTGTCCGGAGGCCGGCATTGCACTGAGAAGGCTCCGGGCGCCAATGACAAAAACAAAAAAAAGGTTTATATCTGTGTGGTTAGCATTTCAAGTTTTTTTTTTAATTTAAGCATCAACATCTAAGATCATTGGCGCCCAGAGCCTTCTCAGTGCACTGCCGGCCTCCGGACAATTTCAAGTTTAAAGGAAATTGATAAAGTAGTTTTAGAGAAAATGCCAAAATTTCAAAATGACGCACTTCCGGTTTATTGATTTTTTCATCAAATTTGGAATTCTATCAATTCTTCTAATGTATATTAATTTTATATCGGTGGTAGAATACATTGCATTGAAGTGGTAAGTTATTGGCAAGCATAATGGCTACTTATAAACCCCCAGAAATCCTAATTAATACTTTTTTGTTCAGGAAAATCTTTTTCAAATTTATATGTGTAAATAGTATACGAAAGTTGATTTTAGTGAGTGAATTTACACTTTTTTTCACAAGTGTGAGAAAGTTTAAACAAACACATTACTTTTTCTCAGAAGTGACGCAAAGTAATATTATTCAACTCTAACTTACCCGACATCTAGCAGCTATACGCGAAAAACAAGAATGTACTGCAAAACAAATTTAAAATAGCAACGGATCTGAGGTTATAACAAAGAAAGCAGGTTATTGAGAGAGGGGGTATTTGAGTTGAATTAAAGTACATTCTCAGTATTTACACCTTTTCATAACATTTTTTTTTAATTCATATAAGTAAAGAAGCAATGTACGCTTACATTGCTATTTTAAATTGCGAAAAAATAATCCACATGAGTAAGGCATTTTTACTCTTTCGTTCAGTGTTAAGTTCACTGAATACGAGCGCAAAAAGAATTAGTTTACTCACTATTTGATAAACTATTACTCTATTATTTCATTATTATTAGCTCTCCTTGAGTTTTGATAATCGACAAATGATACCCGAAAAAAGTAATCGATTTGTTCCTAATGCTTGTTATCAGAAAATAATATTATTTTTATAAAATTGCTTTAGATTAGAAAGTTTATCTTAAAAATGTTTCAATTGCATGATCGACACTTATTAGTACTCTAAGCAAGACGACACTGGTTATTAGTCCAAATTATTTTATACAGTTAAAAATTATGTTCTGAGAAGCTTGGCTTTAAAATAATAGGCTTTTCGTGCAAATTGGCAACGCTAAATGATGAGTGTTATTAATAGCAAGAAATTAGTGATTGTGGGCGAATCAAACTGTGGTAAATCAACTATTTTGAAGATGTTCACACAAGGTAAATTTGTAAATGATATCACACCTACAGTTATGGAAAAATTTGTAGCCTACATTGAAATTGGCGGTAAACCGATTCAACTGATACTATGGGATACACCTGGCGAATATTTCTACGATTGTATAAGGCCAAAAATATATCAAGATTCTAATGTTATACTCTTAATTTTTTCCATTGACTATCTAGTTTCGTTTAATAATATCGAAGCAAAATGGTATCATGAAGTTCGTGAATGTTGTCCGAACGTGCCAATTATATTGGTAGGTAATAAAAAAGATCTTAGATACGATGAAAATGTAAGCGAAGATTTGAAAAGAATTAATAAAGCACCGGTAACAACGGAAGAAGGACAAGCAATGGCTGATAAAATAAACGCTTACGCTTATATAGAGTGTTCAGCAAAATCAAATGATGATGTTAGAAAAGTATTTGAATTGGCCGCCAGGGCAACTTTACCATTCCACATAAAAAAACGAAAGTCGAAAGTAATATCTTGTTTTGGCATGTGTAATGTCGAGTAATCTGAAAGGAATTTAATGAAATTGAATGGAATTCTGTCTGGGAGTGATAGTTTCGAGCCTTGATTTATATTTTTATTATTGTATATATAATAAGTTATCATTAAATATGTTTGATCATATAAATGTTAATAATTTTTAAATTAATCACTATTTTGTAGAATAGTTTTATGTTTTAATCACTAGAAATCGATTATCATAACATAAAACTTTGTATAAACAATAAAAAACATCTGTGTTTTTCTTTGCATTGACCAAGCGATGTGAAATCTACAGACGCACAGGATTTGGTTTGTGGTCATTAATTTAAGAATTTCTCCTTATTTCAGCCAAGCTTTCAGCAAATTTATTTCTGCCTTCCCCAGGGCAAATTCTAACATTTATATAAGAATGTAAGTAATTATATACAGTTACTGGACATAAATAATTATAAAGTAAGAATTTAAAATTTAACAGATGGTTATGTTAATGTATATGTTATGTATATGTTAAAATAACTATCTATAGATCAAATTAGAATACAGAAGAACTAATACGAATATATGGACGTGATTGTTATGAAAGTGAGGTTACACTGAGAGAAGCCTACTTGAAATAAAAAAGAGATACAAAATATATAAAATTGAAGATTACTGATAATGCAGTTCAATATCAATAAAAACAATAATAACAGTAGCATACAACAATACTGTAGAACTTGAATTCCCAGTCTAAATTAATCTCAGTATATGTTAGTTATTATGAGTTTTTACAAATTAGGGTTAAAATAATGCGATGTTTGTTAGGAGAATTTAGAGTATGGATAGTTTATAAATTGTTGGGTCATATTATCATGAAGTGTAAATTCTAATTAAATGTTTTAAATTATTAGTGGTGGGCCACGAAATAAATTCCAAACAGTTTCTAAAGACACAGAAGGTTATGACATAGATCTGTTGACAAAAATGTGGGAAGCACTGGAAGTTTTTTAAAAGTAAGTTGCTACTTGATATAGGCAATTAAAGGCCTCTATTCGAATTCAAAAGCCATGTGTCAAATGGGCTGTACACTAACTCTGACATTACCTATGAAAAGGGCTTGAAACGGTAGTTCCTTTATCTCCACTGTTAGTCAACATTTATGGGGAAAGAGGGACTTAGGCTCTGGAAACGAGAAAGTCATTGAAATTGAGGATAAGTGGTAAGTGATTAATATAATTGTAATTCGCTGAAGACCAGGTAATATTAGCCAGGGACAGGAAAAATTCAGAGTACACGATAAGGAAAATAGTGAAATGTATTGTGAATGATGATGGGGACTGGAAGGAACTTAGTATATGTCATTCAACTGAGTACCAAGCAATCTGACTATCCGAGAAAGGGAATATAAATATCCTTTTCTAGACAAACAAACATCTATGCAGACAACTAGACAAACAAAATTATCTAGATGCCTGGTTTACGCAGACAGGAACCAGGAAAGATGTCATTCTGAAAATGGGTAGAGGACGATCTGTTGTTAAAACTTTGAATTCAGTGCTATGAAATCAAAAAAAACAACTTTTCCATTTATGTATTTGAAAGCACCGTATTATATTCGGCAGAATCGGTGCACTCTCAAGAATGTGCTGAACAAGAAGTTTCTTGCGTTAGAAATGGAGTTTTGGAGGCAGAGTTCTCCAAATAGCAGGATCAGGGAGATTGTTGTAAAAAACCCCAATCTAAATACTATTGAAATAAAATGATTGGAATGATTTGGTGATATTATGAGAATGGTAGAAGAAAGGTTGCCGAAAAAATTGTATCTCTACGATCTTGCAGGGGAAAAGAGGAAACTTAACACCTATTTAAATATTAAAATGGTATATACACTTTAACACATGGGAATGTAACCACTCATACTCCTAATTCCTCCAGCAAATATCAATTATTACTTTAATGCTAATTATTAAAAATTTTAGCAACAATCTCATAATAGTTGGCCAAATACTAAGTAAAGTATGTCTTAAAAGTAACGGTATCATTAAATTTTTGTGAATGGCAACTAGTTACTACAAAATATAAACATTCTAATCATGGTACATCTCAATAAAATAATGCACGCTATCCTTATTTTGAACCCTACCCTGTTGGAGGTCATAAGTTTGTGTGAGTATAGATGTTGAATAGTGATGGAAGTACGCTCCTAACTTGTTATCGAGGCTGATTAATCTGGACATAATAAACTGCACTGAAAACCAATGAAACCATTTACTTAAGAGAGAATATTCTGCATATTTATTCGTTGAAAAGATATTGATCTGAATTGATATAATAAAAGGAAGTCTATTAATAGAATAAAGAGGTCTATGGAGAGAAAATGATTTGCCAACTTAGATTTAAATAATAACTGGAGAATATTTACTATGCAAAGTCACAACGCCAGCTGTAGGCCTATCGACTTTTATTTAACATTATTTTACTGGAAAAATTGACATTTTGTTGATCTCTAGATCCGTTATAGATTTTACATATTTTTGATTTTACGTAATTATATCCTACTTTGAGGTTTTTGAAAGAATTAGCTCATTGGTTAGCGCGTTAGTTTGTGGCTTCGACTCTAATTTGGATTATGAAGGGTTAAATTGTTTTTTTTTCTCCAGCCTATGTAGCTCATAGTATATAGTTTCAAAAGGGGAAAACACTAGTCCGAAAGGCTGGAAAAACATGAAAACGAACCCATGAAAGTTATTTCTATCGTGAAAATTAAGCGCAAAATTATTAGATAATTTTATTTATTGCAAATGAGCAGATTGTGTGATAGTTGCATTTTCCATATTCTGTTCCGATCAAATGTTCCCGTTAAAATGCCGCAGCATCACTTCACAGACGATTTTAAAAAACGCTAAAAATTAATTTCATAGATAATCTCATTGAATTTATTTTATATATATATATATTGTAATATGCACACTGTTGGAAGAAATTATTATAATAGTTCGAATTATTATTATAAATAAAAAAAATCTTAGAATTTTGATTATATCTTAAAAATTTAGATTATAAAGCCAAAAGTTGGGGCTGGATTTTTTGGAGGTCAGATAACCACAAAAGAGCACAGTTATGAAAGTTGAATACCTTTTATAATTACAGTGAAGGGAATTTCCATCCCTTCCACTCTTCTAGGGGTGGAAAAGGTATATATATGTAAGGGCGACAATAATTAGGGGAATCAAAAATTTAGACTGAAGCTGTGCCGGAGTGTTCCCTGAAAAGTTGTAGTAGTGTGTGGTGGACCTACATTCAAAATGCCCAACCTTCAAGTCGAAGACTAATAATTTGTAAGTTTCTACTCCTCCAAAATGTGATTATAAAATATTAGTATAATAATTTACAAACGAATAAGTTTTGTATCTATTTTATTAATTATTTGTATAATATATGAATATTTCTTTTTATGTGTGTTCTTTTGGGTATTTTGTATTCCTCCTCAGTTCAGATAAACACAGACCTCACGAAATCCCTTTTGAAAAGATTCCAAATATAAATTATAATAATTAATTATTAATAAAAACATAATACATCTAGTTAATATACCCTCCAATACATAACATTACAATATATATATATATATGATCAAGAAAAGATCAATGAATAAACTTTAAACTTAAATTTAGTGATCCAGAGTAGAAAAAATGCAATTTAGTGTGTGATGTGTTTGGTCATGTAAAGTATTGTCAATTTTTTCAGACGGATATACATCCAACATCAAGTAAAATGGGACGAGACGAATAGGAAACAAACTTTACAATATATATATTATTCTTATTAACAGAACAAATTAAAGTTCTGGAGGCGAATCAGTACCAACATATACCTCAGGTTAGCGGCCCACACAATAATCGATTGTTTATCCTCAACTACTGTTATCAGAAAAATGATATTATCTTACAAAAAATTCCTTAGATTAGTGAGTTTGTAATCAAATATTTTCAAGTATACACTTTATCCAAAGTGATAACTGACAAGCCATTAGTCATTGGTGGTTTGTAGTACAAATTGCGTTGTATACTTAAAATAATATCTGTAAAACTATAATTTTAAAAGTGATTTTTCGATATATTATCGATGATGGATGTTTTTAACAAGAAATTAGTGATTTTAGGCGATGACAATTGTGGTAAATCATGCCTATTGCTTATGTTAAATCAAGAACAATTTCCAGAGGAAAGCAGGCCTACAGTTAGATTTAAAAGCTTTTTAGCAGATATTGAAGTTGACGGGAAAAAAGTTCATCTTACACTCTGGGATACAGCGCATGCTCTAGACAGAATCAGACCACTCATCTATCCTGACACAGATATTATACTCATGACTTTTTCCATTGTATGTCCGGATTCATTGGCAAATATTGAAGCAAAATGGTATCATGAGGTGCGTCAATTTTGCCCGAAAGTGCCAATTATATTGGTAGGTAATAAAAAAGATCTTAGATGTGATGAAAATGTAATAAAAGATTTGGAAAAAATTAATAAAGCGCCGGTAACAACGGAAGAAGGACAAGCAATGGCTGGCAAAATCAAAGCTTACGCTTATATAGAGTGTTCAGCAAAAACAAAAGAAGATGTTAGAATAGTGTTTGAAACGGCCGCTAGGGCGGCGTTACAATCGAAAGTAAGAAAACGGTCAAGAACGAAATCTTGTTTGCTCATGTAATTTGGAAACTTTTGTTTGTTTTTTTATATTTACTGAAGTAATCTAGAATTTTTTTTTGTCAGTGATCATAGCTTCTAGACACTTTTTGTATACTTCTAGTTTTTATACACTTAAAATACTCGAATCTATTAATTTATTGTTCTGTACTTATAATTATATGTCAACACAAATGTCCAAAACATGTTCGTATCTATGTTAATAATCGATTTTAAATAAATCAAAACAGTACAAATACAAACAGAACAGAATAGTTTGTTTAAATTTACTTTAGTACCTTGACTTTTACATATTATAATAAAATATGAACAAAAGAAGAAAAAAGTATTCTTTTTTTTTTTTAGAATTATTAAAACAGTAGTTGAAAAATTGTCTTCAAACTTAGAATTTATACTAATAAAGGACGTAAGGTCCTTAGATTACGCCTATTGGTAAATTACCACCATTATAGGGATACGTTATCGTAAAACTACTTATAAGTCCAGAAATATTGTTTAAATAATTTCGAAATAAACCTAATGTTTCAGTCTTTCTTAAATTTATATTTGTTAAAAGTTGTATGCAACAATATAAAAAAGAAAAAAAATAATAATAAATGAAAAACGGAATAAATACATAAAATGCAGTCAACTAAAGGTGAGCCTAATACTTATAACAACAAGGAATGATATTTATCTTATCTTATTTACATATGTACTACAGTTAGTAATCAAGTTAAAATTAAAAAAAAAAAATCGTTGAATTAGCTGTCGAAAAATGCCCCCTCTCCCCAAATAAAACTCAGAAATCTATTCTGTAAAGTTACGGTTTTTCTTCAAATTTCAAAACCAAGTCATTGGAGCCATTTTTCGAGAAAAAAAAATCACTTCTGTTTCTAGATATTTTGTTCACAAATGCACACACGCAGACATATAAACATGTAGACAATCTTAGAATTCCTAGTTTGAAATAAATACGAGTTAATCCTGGATATGTGACGACTTTACAGAATGAATTTAAAACTTTTCATTATTAACTATGTCAAAAAAAAAAGAGTAAAGTAATGCCTTATCGTTCAATTACAGTTCAGGTGTCCGTGAACGGAGGCTGATAGTAAACATACTTTACTATATATTACTCATATTAATACATAAAAAAAAATTCAATGTCAAGTCCGGTATCCGATCGCAGTGTCGTAATACAACGCAGCATGTGGTCCGCAACTCTAATCAAATTAGCTACCTCACTCAACTAACGTGGCTATCGTTTGAATAACTAAGTACGTAAATTACAGTATTACAGAACAATTTTTTTTATCTTATCAAATGGAGTGTATATTTAAAATTGTCCGACCTTGGGGCAACATTTTATTTTCTTCATATTACTCAATAATGTTTACTTATAAAGTGTATTTTATATTGCAACACCTTAAAAACTGGGAAAAACAACAAATCAAATATCTTATTTTATATATATAAAAAAACACCTATTAAGCCCGATTATAACTAGGTTTATAGAGAATAGGGTATAGATTCTGTCTATAAAGGCAAAATACTGTGATAGTATAAAATTTTCCAAGTTAAGTTTTCACCGCCATGTTTTGTAGGTATGTGAACAAATATCTTAAAATATGTAAAACTGGCGGGAAGTTCAACTCTCATTATTTGCAACAGAGCTCTTAGATACAAAAGTCTTAGATATAAGTTGATCTGAACATTGCATACTCTTGGAATTGCCACAGAGCTCTCAGATACAAAAGTCTTAGATATAAGTTGATCTGAACATTGCATACTCTTGGAATTGCCACAGAGCTCTTAGATATAAAAAAAAAAGTTAGATGTCTTAGAATAGAAGCTGGCCTAACTATCGCGGTGATGTAAATGTTTACATCGTAAAATTGTTATTAATCTTTACTTGGCTTCCAGTATAGTACCGTATTTTTTTGATATGACCTACCCTATCAACCAGAAGTGCAACTTTACTAAATGGTTTATGCAGTTTTTCGTGATTTTCTCGTAAATGGTTCCAACGATTTTCTTTAAACTTCGCATATACTATCTATAAACATAAATAGCTATTACTTTTATTGGTAAGATTTTGCCGGGAAAATTGATTTTGGGGGGGATTCTGGGGAAACAATAGGCTACAGGAAATTATTTATTACCTTTTTAGGTGAAAAGAAAATTTCATGCAAGGACCCCGTTTTTTTTTTGTTTTTTTTAATGGGTTGGGGCGAAGAAACTGTGGGCTCTGACCGAGACGGAGTGAGAGAGGGGCGCTGCTATACAATGTCGTCACATTCAGGGAGCCACTCAATACTAGAGACTAACAGGAACAATTCCCACCACCTACATTTGTAACAATACTAACTGCAATTAAACGTTGTTCAAACTACAAATTTGAACAAATTACTTCAATTAGAATTATTTAGTTACACTAACTGTTGTAGACGAAACTAATGTAAATGCTAAACAACAGGTTGTTTTTTGTTTTGTTTTTTTAGAATATGACGTTAAAAAATGATTTTAAAAAATGACTTTAAATTAAGACAAATTTAAAAAACCTCAATAAAGTCAATTAAGCGATTTTTTTCCTTAATTTTCTCCACCACATAATTTGTGTATATATATGTAGTAGGGGATGATTATGTATATAAAAAAAAATTAAAAAAGAAAAAATTATATCATTTTATCCGCCATAATCAATTTCATGCTCTCATTCACGTCATAGTGGAAAGCCATTTTGATGGGGCAGAAGATAATGGCAGCTTTAAAACTTCACTTGACGGCGGATAGGAACACACTTGGATGAAGCATAAAAGTTTTTCAGAGTAGGTACTCCTCAAAGTGTTCCCTAATTTAAAAATTTACTTAATTCTAAACATTTCCTTATTTCCTGTGGTAGAGAAAGGTTTTTTTTTTTGACCGATTTAGAGTAATTACCTGATACAGTTTTTAATATTTTGAAACATTATTTTGTACAGAATATTTCAGGAAATATCAAATTTTAAAAAACAATTTGGTTTAATTAGTTATTTAAATTTTTAATCCACCCAACATTAGGGTAATAATTATAAAACTGGTTTCAAAAACTGTACAACCTTTTTCTTATTGCAATTTCCATATTTCTGATTTATTTTTTTATACAGGTATTATGCAATCAACACATTAAATTCTAAAAAATATTATTAGATGCTAATATCGTATAATATTTTATAAAAGGACACTTTAAAGTAAAGTCGTCTCTCAGTTAACAATATGTTTAATTAACGCACCAAATTTAAAGAATATCAAGTGACGTTTTTGAGGTAATAACAAAAAAAAAACTGGAAATGTCAGTTCAAATTGTGATGTTTGCAGTAAAAGAAAGTCGTGTGACTATTTGATGTCACATTTTTACTCCTAGTAAGAGAAAGTATTGCGATCGTGCTAAATTTACTAAATTGAGTTTTCAGCGGATAAACATATTTGAGGTTCACTGAATGCTAAAAGAAATTTTTAGCGAATAATCTGTATATGTATCTCTGTGTGTATATCTTTGTGTTAACAGAATATCTCAAAACGAAAAGTCCCAAGAAGCTCAAACTTAACGTTTCGTTTGAATACTACCACCACATCAGACACGAAGATTTCAGGCATGTTCCATCTACCGGAAGTGCGCCTTTACTGAAAGTTATTTTTTTCTCAGTTTTTCGTGTTTTTTTTTTTTTTCAGAAACTGCTCGAACGATATTCTTATAACTTCGAATGCTATCTACACACATAAATAATTGATTCTGTGTGGGTTGTGAGGGAATACTAGTGTTCAGCTTTACTTTAAAGTACCATCTTCCATTTAATGTATAGTTCTACCACCTACATAATATTAATACACATTAGAGGCATTGGATGTGGTATTCCAAATTTGAAGAAAATTGTTTAACCGGAAATACGACTTTACACAATAGGTTTATGAGGTTTTTTTTGGAATTTTTTCGAAAACGGCTATAATGATTTTCTTTAAACTTGGAATGCTTGTTGCGTAGATAAAAACACATCACTTTTATGTGAAAAAAAATTGATTTTAGAGAATTGTTGGAGTTAGTTAGTCTATTAGTTAGTTTAAATTTAAATTTGCACAAGGTTTTGTTGGTTTTGACATACACAGATCGCTCCACATAAGGGCCGCTCAAGTATACAATTAAAATCCCCACCATCATGTTTATGGCCAGCCTAAGTAAACATTTTAACGTTGCAATATTTGAAAAAACAAATGCCTGGATTAAATTGTATTCTTTAGAGTAGGAGAAAGTCGCGTCAATCACACCAGATTTTCCATTTTACTACTCAACGAAGGTTTCTGGAAAAAAATAAGAAATAAACTAAAGTAAATTGGAACTTAAAGAGCAAGCATGAATATTTTCTGGTTATTAAAATGTATATTGTAACGCAGCCACTTGTGCCATCCAGGAGAGAAAGCAGGTACCTCAAGTTCTCCTAGTGACCGCTAGGAAACGCTGGCTGTGCGCTCTAGCTCTTTTTAGAAGAATCGAGAATCTTCCAGACCCTTCTCCATAGCTATAAAAGGTGAACACAGCTGAAGTCGAGAGATTTTGCAGAGATTCTTATTACAAACAAAGTGTGCGTTTCTGAATAGTAAATAAAAAGTGAACTAAGAGAACTTTTGTTGGTTTAAACTGTGTATTAATTATTATTAAGTGATTTATTTGTAATTTATTGTGTGAAACAATAAATTGGTGGTTTTTTATTGAAGTTTAGAGCGTTATATCTAAACGAACCCACTTAGAAAGTAGTTACAGTAGCTAGTTCAGAGGGAAAAACGTTACAATATTATAATGGCACTTTTCCTGAATGGCATCAAATGCCGTATACGGGGCGGGGTACAGGATCCCGTCATACCTTAGGCAGTTTACATATACTGCATACCAGCCAACCAAAGCCTTTGATGTTACCCTAATGTTATATACTTTACAACAATTTTAGTAATATAATGCTTATATTGAGCTATAGATTATTCAATTCAATAAAATATATAATAATTTTATGTTTGTTGGCAAACACTTGTGTTTTTACTAAAAAAAAAAAGAAAAATTAAATAAAGTAAAACTTGAGAGAAATTCTTTTTATTAAATATAGAGTAGAAGGCCGAACGAAACAAAAACTGGATTCTCCTCCTATATGTTTCCAATTTTACTTGCCAATATTACACTAAGTTTTTTTGCCTTAGTAATTGTTCGCTAAATACTAGCTGAAAAGTTTTCCAATAGTTTGTTAAAGGAGGTACACACCCGCCCCTCCCGCCGGTTAGGAGTTGAGAAATTTTATGTAAATATTCATATAGCTTGATTTACAAAGTTTTGTCTACAACAAATACCATTCTGCTTTGATTTTGACTTTCTATGCATAGGGACTTAACTTTTGTATGGTTAGAATTTTTATTATTAAATAAAATAACCAACCACATTTCAAACTTATAATGTTATAAAAATAAATTTAAAGTTCTATAAAACTTTTTCAGAATAGTCTTTCGAATATGTAATAATATCAGGGAAGTTAAAAATATAAGAGACAAAAGTCAGTTCTCTTTTTTCTTAATGCATTTCTTTTTGTTGAATAATAAAGTTTCTTTGTTTATCAAATAATTCATTTGATTGCACTCTAAAGTTCATACAGGTAATACGAGTGGCACTCAATAACTAAAAATACAAATGGTTTTAATTTTTATGTAGTAAATAATTAATTGAATCAAACAAATTACGTAATTTTACAACATAATCCCCTTATACAAATATATACTTGTACCATCTCTTAATTAGGTTTTTTTATGCTTGCTTCTTTTGTTGATGTCAAACTTCACTCCCTTTTCTAGAAGGACCAAACAAAAAAGAAATCTGACGGTTTAAGAACTGAGCTGTAAAACAGATGTGCTAGAAAAGATCTCTGATTTTCACCTCCTAAATTATTGCTAGCAATTGGGTGTTGAAGTTTTACTTCGCTGAAAACCGTGATGCTTCCAATCCATGCTTTGCTGCTTAGATTCAGGATCCTAATAATGACACTAATCTTTCCAGAAGTCCATCTCCTTAACACAAATTACATTATTTCAGTTCCCGGGAAAATCCAAAGTCTGGTTTCTTTTTGTGATGGTCTACTAGCTGCATTGGATAGTCAACTTGCACTTTCTATGATAGTTTTTCCGTAATCTACGGTTAATTTTGTATTATTACATGCAGCGGAAGGTTAGGCCCCTTATGCAATAAGAAATTAGACTGTGTCTCTCTTAGGCACTTTAAATCCATTTTCCATTGGCCATAAAATACTCCAAAGCATCATGTCTGTTCAGCGGTTGGTATAGAGATTATTGAAATAGTTTTTTAAAGAATGGTGAGGTGGTGGCATAAAATACAATTGATGCATGGCGCTCGCTTTCCAAAAATATGTCGGAATATTTTGCAATCATTGAGCTATTCTAATATTAGTGACATCAAGTTCAATTGGTTTGTGCTTTTGCAAAATAAATTACATTGTATTAATGCAGCCAAATCGTTAAGTATTGAGAACTGTGAAAGTTTAGGAAATGAAGTTAACAAAGCTGTTCAGAAACTTCGACATAATAGTTAATCTCGGGATATTGATTGCAATCCTCAGTTCAAATTACAACCCTAATTATATAGGAAAATCCGCAGTTTGTCTTTGGGAGGAACATATTTAAGATTGAGAGCTTCGATTGTTAAGCCAAGAATCGTCAGGCAATTAAGGTTAGGTAAATCAGCTAATTTGAAATAACTCCATACGGTTTTAAGGAATAGTTACGATACTGATATCATTGATTGTCCTATTTGCAATAATAGTCATATGATTTGAGCCGTTTTCTGTTGACAAGGAAAAAATATTTAAATAAGTATACTCCAGCTGTCTCGTATGTGATACATTAACTTCGATACTGATAAAATTATTTATTTTATTATGTATTATGTCCGTTTATGTATTTACAACTCAACTCCAATTGCCCCCCCCCCCAAATGACTAAATGATAGTTACAGTCCGTTAAGAAGAATGGAATCACCCGTCCAACACTTTCATCACATTTTCCAGCAATTTCTTCTGTATCCTTGCATTATTGTAAGATTCAAGTAATGCAGTTAGAACTTCAATTCTCTCATCCCGCACAGGGCAAATCAGACATAATTTTCGGACTTTGTAACATAAGCATTCGGAACCAAAGTTTCATTTGGGTTCTGTCCTCAGAAACCAGAACCGCTGTTTTCTCAAAGTGCATAATTCTAGAGGTTGAATAAGTAATAGATGTAATGTATGTTGAAGCAACAATGGTCAAATAGCTGTTTTAAATTTGATGACAAGAATCCCAGTAACCTAAAAAGAAACCAAAAAAGTAACGCGTTTGTACTTTCTGTGATACTAAATTCTTTTAAGAATTATAAAATTATTCACAGATTCAGGGTCTACTAAATAGTGATTGTAACGGTGAAAAGTCAAGTGTAGAAAAATGTCCAGGTAAATACGTATAACCGAACGAAGGAAAGAAGAATTATTACTTAATAATTCTTTGTTTATTTAATCCGAGAATGTTAGGTTGAGATGATTACATAGCATTTTGTGATTTGGAAGTGGTTGGAGGACGGGCGCATACTTAGAAGTAAGGCTCTAAGTCTGGAAATCGAGAGGAATAGAGGGAAGCTGTTTGAGGCACAGGTCTGTGGAAGGATGGAAGGTTTATAACTTCAAACATATAATTGCAAGTTAAAATGCTCGATTATCTTGAAAAAGAGATTTTTCACATTAATAACTATAATTTAATGACAACTTAAGATAAAATAAAAAGAGTACTTTTAATATAAAGCACTTGTAATAAATAATGTGATAGGTAATACGAGCGACAATAATCATGGATTGATGGATTATTCTTTCAATAAACGCGAGAAATGATTTATTTTAATAGAGTCTGAAATTATCGATCTGTAATAAAGTCGACATTAATGAAAAATTTATATTCTTATGTTAAAATGAATAATGATCGTGATGGAAGAATATGAAGTTCTTTGAATTAAGCAGCTGTAAAATGGAAGTTTATATATTTCATTAATATTGCCTACATTTGAATCGATTATGTCCATGATTGGAATAATAATGGGTTTATTTTTGTATAATTGAACTCCTCTGTAATAGTATTTAAAAAATATGGTTTGAAACACTCAAACAATATTCTCTTACCGCAATTAATACAATTCTAAGTAACAAATTTACTTTCAATGGAATTTTTACTGAACGTTTTAATTGGCCTTAAACAATATAGGTGGATATATTTTACTTGTTGGTTTTCAGGACATAAGAAGCTACCTTGTGACGACATTATAGACTATTAAGCAGCACCTGTAGCAATCCCCAACAAAAATTATAGCGGCAGTTTAGAGTGCTCAGAAGTCCTTTAAAATTAATTTTCCCGCCATAAATATAAATGACTAGCATTTCAAATTATAGCACCAGACAATTCTGTAAAACTCAAGACACCTATTCGGTGAAGTCTAACTTCCGTTTAATCGATATTTGTTTCAAACATCGAATTCTATCAATACATTTAGTGGATTTTTGTATTACATAGTAGTCAGGGAGATAAACTGTAAAACTTAAAAATGCAGCTAGTGTGTATTATATTCAGTCTGGTGGAAATACCACAGACCAAATTAGTTAGTTCACTAGGTGACATACGTCACATGAGACGCAGTGCTTGTCCCCCATGACTCCTTCAACACGACCCTCTGCGCGGAAGTTAAGACCCGCCTAACTTCACCCCTAGAAGTTGAAGAAAGAGAAGCAAGAGATAGGCTCTGAAACCAGCTAGAAAAGGATGACTTTAATAGACAAGACATTCAAAATACCAAGAGTTGTTTAGTGCAATGTTAACATCCTTAGTAGTTGCTGAATGGTGAAAAGTGAAATATATAATTAGCAGTGTATGTACAATTTATATTCTAACGACTCTAGTGAGGTTAGAGGATAGAATGTCCTGTTCTAACTGTCGATAGCTAGTGTGGCTATAGCTTGGTGAAGATTCTCAAGCCTCTGAAAGTGCTTATGGCAGAGAGGAGAATGAATTGAGTCAGAAAACTCTTGAAAGGTTCGCAAGGCTGTTTTCTTCATAGTAGCTTGCTTAGATTTCTCCGTGTTTTAATCCTTTAAGTTTGATCTTGCAACTTATTTACTTGTCAAAGTTTATCTGGTGACTTGATAAATCTCTGAGGATTTACGCCTATTTAACCCAGTTTCTCCTACCTCTTGGTGGGAGCTAGAAAGACTTCTAAGTAATAGCTTGGATGTCAAGTTGAAGCTCATTCGCCAATACATTGCAGTGGGCCTGACAGAGCGGAGTAATGCTTAGTTAGAGGCACTGCCAAATCTTCAAACTACAGCAGTTAGAAAAAAATAATCAATACAGATATAAATGGATCGTTATTAGGAAATACTTTTTTTGTGTCATGGTATTTATTTGATAAAAGAACTGGGAAATATATCACTGTATGATTGGTTTCCATGGGGACCCTATAGGTGGGGAAAAAAAGAACTCTTTTTTTATGTCCTAAGCTTTTATTTTTATACAAAAGAAAAATAACTGCTGTATGGTTGATAATGGCATCTCAAGTAGCAGTAGGCAGTGGAAATCTTTGTACAGTTTGAAAGAGAAAAGAGCCACTTGCCCAAAATAAAATGTGTGCGTGAAGTATGGACAGGATTTATGGGTATTTCCCAAAGGCAAACCACCTCTCGTTTTCCCACAAAACTTTGTGCCTCAATTTCACACATTGCTAGTCTTTTCTTATGATTTTTTTTTTTTTTACCTCTCTTTTCCAATATCTTTTAGGACAGAGGATCTATAATAAAATATTGTGTTTTATTTATTCATACCGCCAATCATTATATTTGGTTATTAATCGAGAATAAAAATGGAAAATATATCTTAAAGTTTGCAAACAAACAGATCAATTTTGATATTTTGCTATGGCATACATTTATCAATGACGTATTCAAAGTTGTAGGTATACTCCTTCTAGTTAGTATTACAAAGCAATTTGTCGATATCCTCTTGATTCCTTAGTATATAATTTAAACTTAATAACTCTTAATTTGCATTGCTCCTTAACATGATATTGGTGGGAAACATTCTCACGCCCTTTCCTTATTCTGAGACATGTGTCTCCTAAGAATAATTACAGAGAACAAAAAAAATGTGCTGGGTCTAGGTACCAAGAAAACGAATATATAAGCAAATTAAGGTAAAGTGGCAAAACAGGAATCATAATAATATATAGAGTGAGCAAGAACTTAGCTTAAGAAACAGAGTGGCTTAAGCTTAGGGTAAACCTAAGATTATTTAAAAATTGGAAGCGAAGAAGCATGTTAGACGGAAGCGGTTAGAGTGTTCCAGAGGCCACGCAAATTACAAAGGTCTTTATTGTATGTTGCTACCTTATGCCAAATGATGTAAGAGGTCAAAGGGGCGAGAACGTGTATGGCGAAAATATACACAGATCTTGAATTGGAGGTGGTGGTATATGTATGGTGGTCTTTGAGACTTTACGGTTTGAAAATGGCATGACTCCGAGAATGTACTGACGGCAGTATGTAAAGAGCATCTCTTGCTTAACGAGCAAAATTTAACAAAGTATTTCAGGACATAAAAGACTGAATGTATACCAAAGAGCAGCGCTTACCTTCAAGAAACCAAAAAAAAATTAATTTAGAGTCCCAAAGAAATAAAAATGCAATCCAGCATTCCTACTTTTAAGAAAATCGTTTGAGCTGTTTAAAGAAGAATCCCCCCCCCCCAACAAGCTCTAAAATATATTCTGTAAAGTCGCATTTCCTATTAACCGATTTTTTTTTTTTCAAATTTACCATTCCTGCAATATTTCTTAAGTATCTTAATATGTATGGTAGAACTGTAATTATAGTGAAGTAGCTGACCCAGCATTGTTTCCTTGGATTTTTCCGAATTTTGAATTTTGACATGATCCAATATTTCTTCTTAAAGTAAATTTTCATCAGCACATACAGTTTTATCTTCACAGCGTTATGAATCATTGTTTCACCACCTAAATAAATACCAATAAAAATAAATCCCATTCCTCTACGACTATATTATGGATTTCATTCAATAAAACACGCAGCATAGCCAACGAGCGTGTGGGTAGTGGTGAAATGTAGCTGGATAAATAAATCAAGAATATTGCATAATTTTGCAAGCAGAGTTTTCCGGAGAGTGCAAGTAGTGGGTAGGCGGTAATGTATAATAGAGTAACAAAAGGAGCCGCAGGGCTCAGTTCTCCTCAACCCCTTTAACAACATCCCCCCTCGCATATTATAATACATTCAAATAAAATGTGCTCCGTGCAGCCAATCCGTTTGTGAATAATTATAATTTATACTACAATGTGAATGAAAACTAAAAGACCTTGCTTTCGCGCACGCAATTTAGGCGTAAACAAATGTTAAATGTTTTATAACAAAAGAGGTGTACCAAAATTACTTGAACAATTATGGTTAAATGTTCTGGATAAGGGAGGTAACTAAATATGACAATTTTTATTTTCTTTTACAATTGTAAAGCCAGCCCTCTTCTACTGCAATATAATAACGATTGAGCTTCAACTTGAACAACCAATTATTCTCCTATAAGGCTCTCTCTAGCTCTCACCAAGAGCAGGAGAAACTGGGATAAAAAAAAAACTTGGGAAAACTGAGGACTTCAACTTAAAGAGAAGTCAACTTTGAACAGCCTACAAATCTCAAGATCAACCTTGAAAAGTTCACAAAAAACCAGCAAAAGTTTTAACAAGCCAAAACGTTCTTCAAACAACTGACGTCATCAGTTCTAGACATCAACAACACTCCTCGCTCGGTCACTCTGCCCACTATTTTCTGGAATCGATAACATTAAATTGTGGGTACAGTGTAGTTAGGTGTTCATTTTCATAATTCATCAATCGTCATCCTATTACTATTACAATTTTTATCTCATCCTATTACTATTACAATTTGCGAAATCAATATCCCAGAATTTTATTTACTTATTGCAAAAATTAATTAATAAAGAAAATTTTCTTTCAATAAACAATGGACAAACAACAGGCAGCGGACAGTTTAATTAATAATTTATACTGTTTTCTATTAATTTAATTAAACTGAAAGAGTGAAGAAAAATGAAGGATATACGTAAGTAAATAATATAAATTAATATTTTATCAAATAGATGTGTTCAGTTGGAAACTAATTAATTGTTGAAAACATTTGAAAAATAGTGATAATAATTAGTTTTTGAAGTGAATTTTCCATATATATATATATATATATATATATATAGGGGGTCTCAAATCAGACAAAAAGTAAGAAGTGCCATCTATGAACCTGCCCGGAAGTTTCTATAAACTTACAAAATTACATGAAAATACCGTTGAAATAATACTTAGCAATTATTATGGCCCTAAAGCAACATTACCATCACATAGCTTAATAATGACTGTTAGCCAAAGCGTTGTCAACAAGTAGTTATCTAACCTGCGTAATCAGACTGGACTAATCCACTTAGTAGAACTACTAGAATTACTCACCAAATTATCCGATGATGATGTTCCAATCAATACCGTTGTCAGGGGTTCAGGAACCACTCTGGTCTTAAAAACCATGAAAGCAATCGATGTGCTGGCTAAAGAGGCTATATTACAAAGTATTAAGATTTTGTATCAAGAAATATTTGAACATATTGTACATAACCATGATCTGAAATAGTGTAGCATAAAATTAACTCAGGGACGAAACACTTGAAGCAACAACTAATAATTGAAGTGTCTATGTTAAAATAAAAAAGTCTTCAAGGTTGCAGAAATCAAGATTTTATAAATGTTTGCATTGAAGAAATAAACAGAAACGATTATTTTGATTAATTAAATTTTGTTTGTATTGAGTAATATTTTTATTAAAATCCTGTAATCCTGATAACTTTATATATAAAACTGCTACATCTATATGTATATATAAAATTAAAATAAACATATGCGTATTATTCTTAGCCGGTGAAGATAATCTGTTGATATAAAAAAAATAGCATGGAGTATTGTTTACATAAGGACAATGTTGTTGACCCATAAAATTATGTAAGGAAGTAGTTGTTTACTGTTTATTTATAACACCTACGCGTTCTTAATAATGTATCATCGAGTTTTATATGAAATATTACATCCAATAATAAATCCTACCGCCTACACAATAAAAAAAGTTGTTGTTGAACCGGATTACTTTTGTTGATTGTAATGGGCTGAGAGAACATTTCATTAACAATATATGTATAACCAAAGCTTGCACGTATAGCAAGACCGCTTCTCCCAACTGGCTTGAGACTGTAAAGGATCTTTGGACATGCATACAGAATTGGCGTAAGAGGGATGCTAACACATCTTATCTTGCCACTCGTTCTATGGTAACTCTAAGTATCAGAGACATTTTCCGTGATAGCCTGCTTCAT